>CM075198.1:25139406-25201906 GCA_037577475.1 Chaunax sp. Z400 | reverse complement strand
AATATGACTCAACACTTGTTATTTGCCAAGACTTGGTTGAGTTACATGTCAGGGCTGTTGTACCTGTAAACTGCACATATAATCACTCTGTGCCTTTATAAAGTGTTTGTCTTAAGGAGTGCCAGCATCTTTATGCCAGCGTAGCACAAACAAACCTTTTTAAAAGAAGTCTGTGTGGACAAGCATCTCTTCAGCCCTGCTAACACACACACACACTGCTCCAGCTGTAAATATGATACAGCAGGGCTGCACCTCTGCCTTACAGTCCCTTTATAATTGGAGCGATGGGAGATACAAAAATAGACAACTCTCTCCGGTTCCTGTCTGCCCTGCCAGTGTGAATTCTTCTGGACTGAAAAAAATTTGGAGAACTGATTGACTGAACTTGGCTTTTTTTTTAATCTATGAGGAACCGTTTCTATTGAAAACCTGTTTACTATTCAGACACATATTTCTAAATACTATGAATCTGGAGAGAGTACATGGCACTAATTATCTATTTATACTGGTCATTTACTGCAGCGCTGTATTTACTGCAGTTTTCAGCCCTAGACAGAACATTCTGGGCATCAATACAACATATGAAGAAAGGAGAAAAGAGAAGAAAAAAGAAAAGAAAAAGAATAAGAAATGACATCATAAACATGGTCAGGGGCAGTAAAGTATAAATAGCGTATATAATATAGCGTTAAACCCTAACAGTGTAGTTGTGTGTCTGTATCATGTATCAGGTACATTTTTCCCAGTTCTTAACAGAGATACTGTCTCTGACTTTTAGCCGGTGTGTCAGCTGTTCCACTCAGCAGATGTCTTGGACATCTCAAACCACTGTTCTCTCCATGGAGACTCTACTTTACACCAGTTTCTTGTTTGTAGCTTTTTTGCCGGCTATAAACAACATTTTTGCCAGATATCTATCCCTTTTTCATCATCAATGTTCCCTCAATGCATCACAGCACAGTGTTTGGTACAGCATATCCCAGAATGTCCTTTACAGTTGGATAAACAGTGTTTTCATACATCGCTCTGGGTCTCAGCTGGTCTTCTTTACGGCGGCCATGTTGTTATGAAAATGTTCCTGTATAGATGTGAGAAAAGGCTCAAGTCCCTCTGTGTCCTCTGTACTGTGGTCATTTGCTGACGTCTCTGTCTCGTCCCTCGACAGAATCCTGCAGAGTTTATTAGTCAGCATGTGTTGATAAGACAAGAATGATTATGAACACAGGCTTAAATGCAAAGGCCCAGTGATATCTTATCCTCATCCAAAGACACAGACTGCATGATAACACCAGGTAGAAATGGGCTCATAATAACCCTGTAATGCTGACAATTCCACAACTTTTACCTGACAGCCTCTTAGTGTTAACTTTAGTCTCTTAAGTGGACTTGTGCATGATCTATTTTTGTAAATTCTTAAAAGAGAATCTGAGAGCTGAGAGCTTCACATGATGACACGAAGGCATCAGAGAATCCCAGCTGCTTTTGACTCTGTTCAAAAAGTTCAAGAACAATCCTGACAGCTGTCAAATTTCATTTCTTCAGATGACATTTCTGTAGATGCTGCTGATAAACAAAGATTATTTGTTGGCTCCCAGGGCGTCCAAATGCTTCACTTGTGTGAGGAACATAGCAGCGCAGTCCTGTAGGTGTGAATGATGCCTCAGCCCTTTGTCACATGTCATCCATCTCTCTGTACTGTAGGTCCCACGTCATTATAAGCTACCCAGCATGAGAAGTACTGCAAAACCGTGTCACTAGTGTGCAGCTGTTCACTAGCTGCCCGGCCTGGTGGAGTCAGATCACTGTGCTGGTTTTTGGCTGCAGAGCGCTGATGTGGCCACTGGACAGAAATGTAAGCCCACATATCTACTTCAGCCAAAAACATTGACATGCTAAATTGTCACTGGAGATGTACAAGCCAGTGTACTCTTGGTACCAGTGCCATGGATAAGTGGGGAGGTTTGCATCAGGAAGGGAATCCAGTATAAAACCAGTGGCATCAACAATGTGAATGGAAAAATCTGCTGTGGTGAATCGGGAGCAGCCGAAAGAAGAAGAAGACTGAGAGGAAGTTCTGTATTCACTTGAGTAAAGGTTTGAGAAGGACTTGTAAATGATTCCATTCTGATTTTGTTCAGCCTTCGTGTTGTGTTCAGGGGCCTCATTTACAAAAGGTTGCTGCGCACAAAAAAGGAGCGTAAACAGGGTGAAATGTGTGTAAACATCTTTCACTGCAAACGTTGGTCTTTATAGAGAATTTCTCAGCAGAAAGAGGTTCAGATTTCTACGTAAACTTTCATCCTGCTGTAGAGTCAGAATCAGAGACACTCGATGGTTTTATCACTAAATAAAGTTCAGTCAGAAGTAAAAACACAGATGAATGTAAAACACACATCAGCACATATCTATTTCATAATGTATAGGCCTGCCTCTGATGGTGGATATAGTCTATATTTATGTGTTATAATATGTAAATGTAATTTAATGTCATTATATTGTTTGATGCAGATATGGTGGAATTATTTGTTCCATCTTTAATTGAATGTCAGCTTTGTGTATCAGTCAGGAGGTGAGACTTTTCCTCTGTGTGTCAAACAGTTTCTGACTGCAGTCAAAATGTTGTTTTTAAAGGCTGAAAACCAACAAATATGGACAGAAGCAGAATATTTGGTTTGAGAAAAACATTTTTTACATCTCTCTTTTTTCAGCTGTGTGTTTTTGACCTTCTTTTTGACTCTGCAACAGTTCGTTGTTTGATCCGACCCTGTTCACCATCCACCACATGCTTCTGTCAGACAAACTGCTGGAGACACAGCTGACTTGTCCTTTAACTGTGTTTTATTAACACACTGCACAACATCAACATGAGCTCTGAGCCAGTAACACCAGAGAATCTCAACCAGCCTTGTTGATCACTCAAACAGTGACACCGTCTAGCTCTCTGATTGGCTAGACAGCATGTCAGTCTACAGTATTAGTATTAACATCATCAGTTTGTGGTGGACATTCACTCTGGCTTCTTCCTGGATCTGCTTATTATGGATATATATATAAAAGAGTATACTACTATACTATACTGTACTGTACTTTTGAGAGTACACTTGTGTATGTCAGAGTGTGTAGCAGTGTAGCAGTAAACTTCATAGTGATATGGATAATCAATAAAAGTGCAGCATTCTCTCATAACAGCCTTCTGATATAGAAATCCATGTTTGGACTCAGAAACAATACATTTCCACCTCATATCAGCTGCACAGTGAATCGCTCAGAATGACGTCTTTAGAGCAGATTTATACTAAGCTCTAGACAGAAGAATCATTCAGAGAGCTGTGTTTTGACTGTCGCACACAGGGAACAATCTCAAAATGAAAGTGTGCTGAACTGAAGTGTAAAAGCCACAGCTCATCATCCAGGTGGAAATGATGAAGAAGCCTCTGCCTTTTAGCAGAGACATGATGCTGTTTGTTACTCTACCTACACGTTATACTGTACTTTAACTCTTACATTCTTAGGAGCCTAAAATGAATCCAAAAAGGTCCCTTTTTCACTTTTGTTCTCATCTTTGTTGCCCCCAACAGTGACTGTGGTAAATTGTAGGAAATAGTTGTGTGGATGTTTTGCCAGAGGACAGAATAATCAACCATACTGGTGTAGTGAATTACTGCTACTGACAGGGTGATCAGTTCTTCTGTTTGTGTCTGTATCCACTAGAAAACGTCCGATGTTGTTTCCATATAGTGAACCTGTCTGTCAGCAGGGTGGAAGGAATAACCTCTGGTTCATCCAGCTCTGATGGAGATTTAGGATTTATGTTCAGTTTGGAAGTTGAACTGTTTGATGTTGATGGCAGGATAAAAAGCCTGATCCAAATGAATAAACATGTGAACAGAAACTGTGCTGCGTGTTTCTTCACCTTCATCACATGTTCAGTCAGAATGAAAAGGCTTTTGCAGAACGTACACAAAGCCTTGCAGGTATAGTGTCTGTTTTTCTGATGATGATACATTTCCTGTCCTTTTCTGAGGTTTTTCACAGATTTACACTAATTTCCACCTTCTTTTCTAATCAACTCCACTTCAGTTTGTTCTAGACACATTTCTATTTTACTCTTATCACAGCCCATTATTTTTTTTCTCTAAGTAAAAAAGCGAATAAGTATAGTCGTAATGACCCATAATAGTGCTTTTATTTTTTTCGTGAACCATTTACACCTATTGTACATTTTTTATTTCTAAATTAATTTGCATCATCTTTTGCATTTATGTTTCATGTTTCAGTAGATTTGATCCTCTGGTTATTTGTTGGAGGGGCGTCGACCCCAGTGCCCTGTATCCACAAACCGCCACTGGGTCATTCCTGATTTTCTTCACTTGTTCCCTAGTAACCAATCACATGTCTGTGCTGCATGTTGTAAAGTGTGACTCAGCATGACTGTAATAATACCAGGAAGTGATGCTGATGACGTGTACAGACACAGTTATTAATTTAATCAAAAGTATCCTTTACTATTTATAATTACAACTATGATGCTTTATGTAGTAATACGTGAATTTTACACCTGGACCGTCATTTACCTGATAAGAAATCACAGCACTGCACTCTGGTTTACACCCCTCTCTAAGTCACGCCCTGAGGAACACCCGTTGTGGGTCGAAACCAGTCGGCGTTTTTCCTTCTATTATGATGTTTTTAGGATTTTATTCACCAAGATATGCCCTAACAAATAAAGGCATTTTAGTCCTACCCTTGACTCGGTGCTGGTGTGCCTGAAGTAAACCGAGCGGCTTTGTTTTTTTTCTGCGATTACTGTAATAATGTTGGGATTAGACTTCAACAAATATGGTTTTACTGTTCAAAACTGGCTCAAACCTTTTGTTTGTAAGAGGCTTCAGGTGTTAAACTGGTCTTGAATTTCACTTTGCCTCCATTTCTCCCTCTCTTCATCTTCTCATACAGTCAGATTCCTCATCATCAGCCTGTCTCACCTGTCATCTCCTCAGATTAGACAGAGCAGCACACGGAAGTGGAGCTGACAGCCAGTGTGAGGAGGACGAGATGAAACGGAGAAAGGGAAGCAGAGGGTTGCTGACTACAAAACATTCCTACTTCCATCCATCTACCTTCTTCCGATCTCTCACCTCTCCTCCCCCCCGCTGATGTCTTTGGGCTCCTGCCTGGCTCTCCTGATGGGATGCCTGTTTGTTTTTGACATGCAGGACATCTGAGTGGAGGAATGCAACAACAGACCTCATGGCAGAAATGTCAGTCAGTTATTTATAGATCATTTTTCTAAAGCGTTGGAAGTTCATGTAGTGTTGGAACAGAAAGTAGTTAAAGTATAAGAGATGCTTGATGACATGGAGTGATCTGCAAACTAGTTATGAATGTATTTACTATATAGATGAACACAAGTAAGCATGTTATAGATGACCTATTCCACCCATGGCTTGATTATAATCGATTTTTTTATCAGAATTTTTTTACTTTGTTGAAAGGATAGCCCCTTGAGATGTAGCATCTCATCTTCAAGGGGGTCCTATAGACATAGATAAACATTTAAAAAACTACATAAAAAAACAACATACAGACAAAATGCATTACATAACAAACATACACTACAAATACACAAATACAGACATCTCGCTCACAATCAGCCACCCACACCCATGCCTTCAGCTATTATACAAGAACAATTAGAATCATATACAATGACCTTTCATAGCAGTTTTGAATATGACAACCTAAAAACATGAGATGGGAATATAAAGAAGTCCGCAAGAAAAGAGGAAGATTATTCCAGTCAGATGGAGCTTTATATTGGAACGACCTACGTCCAACTTCTTTAAAGAGATATTGCATATGTCTAATTGGATATAAGGAATTACATGAAATCAAAAACTCTTTCAAATACGAGGGACAATTGAAATGAACACATTTGAAGATAAACTAGTGGAATTACCTTCTAGATTTGGCTGCAACCAGTTCAGTGACTCATACGTGCAGCAATGGTGAGTTCTGTTTGGACAAATCTACATAGTGAATTATACACTAAATTAATAGATCCTAGATATGTGTCAGATGTGTTTTGATAAACAATATCAGCATAATCAATACTACGTAATATCAACTGTGAAATTATTCTTTTTCTAACCTGAAATGTAAAACAATTAATTGATGGATGAAGTGAACTCAGACAGCCGTTTAATAATCAAATCAATGTGGGGCTTAAAGGAGAGTTCAGGGTCAATCCGAAGAGTCAACTTCCTCCAGAAAGTTTTCACATTTTATCAGCATTAACGACTTTAATCAGTAAATGTTATTTAGCAGAGATTAATGAAAATACTAACCATATCTGACATCTAGGTTTCTTGTAATTGAGGTAAAGTCAACATCTGTGAAGTTTTTTTTTCTTTTTTAACATAAATTAAGGTTGTGTTGTTTGAAAACTAAATAATGTTGAGGGTCCAACAGACCTGTGAACATAGATGACTAACAACAAAACAAACACCTCACATGGAAGACAAAGGGACGCTCACTGTAAAGAACTTGAAGGAAATGAAATATGTTTGATGCATATCTTTGTTAGCGGCTCTTCTTTATGCTGCAGGAGCACAAGCAGCAACAGCACAGTGGGATGTCAGATAAAGAGCTGCAGACACCAGGTTCTAGCTGCAAACAGCTCACCTCCAACAGGTAAACAACTTGTTTTACCCATCATGCTATGTGATGGAAAAACAGACAGAAAGCCACAGAGAAAATAACTGAAGAAAAGGAACGTGTTTATTCACAGTTTTAGGGCCGCCCAGGATCATCCTGCTGCTTTTAAACGTTATCGACACAAGGCAAGCATGTCATCACACCTTCCAGCAGGTCACACTGTTGTAATGCAGATGCAAATCCCAGCTGCCTGGTCTGATGTGCTCAGTCAAACTCAAGTCAAGCCAAGCCAACACATGCATATGGGAAAAAAAGGGTTTCCTATCCAGGCAATTCAAACTGCCAGCAAAATAAAAGAACGAAACAAATCAGCAAACAGGCAGTCAGACAACCAGGTAAGAAAAATGGTATCCTGTCATCTAATCATGCAGACATGAACACATATCCAAGCCTTCAGGCAGGCAAACAGTGAGGTGAGAATAAATGAGACAGTGAAATGAAGCCTAAAGACACATGGGCATGTAAATGGAAATACATATATTAAGGCCATCAGACAGTCAGACGAGAAAACCGAGAGGCATGAGAGGGAGAGGAGGGTGACCAGGAGTCCAGGTCATCAGACAGATGGTCAGACTGCAGAAATATTACTATTGATTTCCTCTCTTTGATCCAGCCTGTAAACCACATCAAACGTTCAGCCCCAGACTCACAAACAGAAACACAATATTTGGCCCTTTTCTCCCCTTTCAGGTTTTCCCCAAACGCCTCTGAATTCCTCCATGACAACCCTCAGGATGCCATTGCATCAGCCTATTTTGGGATTTTGTCTGCCAGGAAAAACATGCAGATAAAGAGAGGGAAAATACTGCTGTGAGCCAATTAGAGTCAGACGATCCTGTTCTTTCTGTTTGGTTCTGTCAGTCTGTACAGCGGTGCAGTGGGTGTGGTGTTTAGAACACATGCACCAAACTAGTATTGTATATAGAAGTGAGACATGTTTCTTTTTAATGGTTACAGCGAATTTAAAGTTCATGAACAACAATTAAAGGATGTCTGATATTTTTTCCCAAAACATTCAATCAACAGAACTACCTTCATGTTTGCTCTGTTTTACTGCCTCCAACTTTGCTGTCAAAGGGACATGAGCAGCCTGGTTTCACAATGATCCATGAAAAACACAGCAACGTCTTATTCAATTTAGCGTTTTATCCATTGCTTTTTTGTGTGTAATATCTTCAGAATTAAGTGAGATAAAGTTCACACTTTGAGGACGTTTGGGTAAATAGAAGAGAATAGAATACAATAGAAGAGAATAGAATGGAATAGAATAGAATAGAATGGAATAGAATGCCTTTATTGTCATCATATTCCTCTCAGTGGTACAAAAAGAATAAAAAGTGCAAGTTAAAAACATGAAATAGACCCAAACAACTCACATATATGATAAATAACCTGGCAGCAGCATAAAATAAAAAAATATTGCACAGAATAAATATTAATAAATAATAATAAAGATCACACTTTCAGGTCGTGTGGGTGGTGGATGGACAAACAAACAGAACTTTCAGTAAAGAGGCCAATTTTTAATGTTTTGTGAGAAACTGATAGCAAACCTTGACCTATTTTAAGTTAAGTTAATGTCAGCAACTATTGTCACGAATGTAAGTAAACTTATTTTTACAGAATCCATGATCTTTTTCCCCCCAAGCCAAACAAAGTAGATCAGCTAATAGCCTAAGTTTGATGGATCACCTAACCAAACTGTAACCGTTTGCCATGTGACTAAAGCCACAGCCCTTCTACATACAGCCTGTTCACTCCCTTTTAACTCCATACAACCAAAATCAGCTGCAATTCACCAAGAGGGGCTCTAGAATTAGTCCTGAATGAATGGAAGTGAATGGAGCTAAATGGCTAAAATCATAATTTTCGCCTACTTTTAGACAAAAAAGTCAACATTTTATTTAGGTTTGTGCAAATATAGTATTGATTATATCAGAAGTGAAATGAGAACACATTAAAAAGAAATCGTCTTTCTTAAAAAGAAGGAGATTTTGCTCACAAACTGCTAGCATTCTGCTAATGAATGCTGATTGGTCAGTTAAGGATTTACGACTGATTGCGACCCGACAGCCTTCCTCGACGTCTCCTGGAGTCTACAGACGTGTTGGAAAGGAAATGGAATGAATATCTAAAGGAGGAGCAGGAGGACCTGTGTTTCTGACAGACTGATGTAGATCTGGTTCATTTAGATCTGGTTCATGTAGATCTGGTTCATGTAGATCTGGTTCATTTAGATCTGGTTCATTTAGATCTGGTTCATGTAGATCTGGTTCATGTAAATCTGGTTCATGTAGATCTGGTTCATGTAGATCTGGTTCATTTAGATCTGGTTCATGTAGATCTGGTTCATGTAAATCTGGTTCATGTAGATCTGGTTCATTTAGATCTGGTTCATGTAGATCTGGTTCATTTAGATCTGGTTCATGTAGATCTGGTTCATGGAGATCTGGTTCATGGAGATCTGGTTCATGTAAATCTGGTTCATGTAGATCTGGTTCATTTAGATCTGGTTCATGTAGATCTGGTTCATTTAGATCTGGTTCATGTAGATCTGGTTCATGGAGATCTGGTTCATGTAGATCTGGTTCATGTAGATGTGGTTCATGTAGATCTGGTTCATGTAGATCTGGTTCATGTAGATCTGGTTCATGTAGATCTGGTTCATGTAGCAGAGATATTCCACTGACTATAAATGCTGTGAAGTAGCTTGTGTTGCTACCAGAGATGCTACCAATGCTACAACTTAAATTACAGTATTTCACAATAATTGAAGCAGCAAACAAAAATCTAATGGACTGATATGTATTGAATCTACCCATTGTATTGATATACAATAGCAAAAGAAAATGTAAAGGCAGCCCAACACCATCAAACAAATCCAATAATGAGCAAACAAAAAGAAAGAATCCAACAGAGCACACAGTGTCCACACAACATGGCAGGGCTGGACATTCTTAACAGGAGTTAAGGCTAAAATGTCATCAAACTGGATGTGTGTCCAAAATACTGGGACAAAGGCAGAGAAAAAAAGAGAGAAACTCTCAGAAATGATTCTCAGAAAGAGAAATTCAAGAACCAAAGTAATTGTAAGAACCTCGGACAGATGAATTATTCAGGCTGGATGGAACAAATCTGCTACCAGCTGAAGCAGTGCCCAGAGCCTTCAAACAAAAGCACCACAGAAGAAGAAAGGAAGCAGGGAAAGTGGTCCAGAAGTGAGTGAGTGGTTTTAAGAGATGTTATGCAGTAAGACAGGACAGAACTCATTCATCGACAAAGTCACATCTTCATGTCGCTGGGAGCATGAATTATAATCTGCCTCCTACATTATCTGTTAAAGTCTTCAGCTGTTTCAGCTCTATGAGAGCTCAAAGATGATCCATCATGGTACGTTTGTTGTGTCTACTGGACGGTGTAGCCTGATGCTCCTACAAAGAGTTTAATTAGAGAGCCTCAGAAGACATTAGGGTTCATCTTCAGGGGACCATCATCTCTATTTTTACAAGTTGAGCCACGGTGTCTCCAGGAGGAGCTGCTGTTCTGTGGCAGTAAACCTAATGGGGACCCAGATACAGACAAACAAAGCTTTGGACGGACAGATTGACTCAACATTACTTCCTGCTGTTACACAACAACAGACTGTCGACCAAAAATGAATATTTATATCAGTCTTCCGTTTCCCAGTGGTTTTCGCCCTCGTGCATGACTCCTCTTGTTTATGTTAAACAGCACGTAAACCTCCAACCATCACTGCTTGTGGACAGGATGGCTTGATATTCCTATGCAACGCTGCTCATGAACAAGCTTTGATACGTGTCATAGCAATCACAGAGAACCAATCAAAATGTGGAAACTTTCACTCGAGCCTCTGGTCCACATAAATATTGATATTTTCTCCTCTGCCTGCTGTAAGAAGCCATGTCATTTGTCAAAATGCCCCCGGCTAATGTTGTGAGGGCCCAGTCCTGACTGCGTGACGACTGACAGCTGTGACGGCTACCGCTAAATTCTGCTGAACGCCAGCAGAGAGTAGGTGTGCTGGCCAGCCTCATCATTCCACTTCATTAATTCTTCCCTCCTTTCATGACAATAGAATAAACGTGATCCTCCTGTAGGGTACAACTAATTAGCCCATGTTGCTGCGAGCTTCTCTTTACGCCTTGTAGCATTACAGGGTTGTCAATTACAGGCAGAGAAGCTGGTTGAAGAACAAAACTGTCACTGGCTCTAATTTCCAGTTCAGATGAGACGTACAGGCAGGAGAACAAACTGAGGAAACACAGTGAGGTGCCCCTGAGCAAGGCATTTAGCCCCTAACTCGTGTGGTTTATTGTGTTAACAAGCAGGGCCATGGCTAACATTAGCCTCTTTACCATTCTGTAGAAGACGTTGTAATTGTTGTTCGGCCTCTGAGCCAGCAGCAGAGGTTAGTAGCAGTTAGCAGCTAACTCACAATGGAAGAGCAGCAACAGAAAATATCTAAAACTAGTGGAGGTCTGGGAGCCGCCATGTAACAGGGGCTATACGTGACCCTGGACACCAGGGCTACTTTCTGTCTAAAAAGGGCTACTGAGGTGATGCTCTCTGAAGATTTTAGTGACCTTAGAGGGGTTTGCATCGATTTAGAGTTTTTCTAAACGACAGTAGCTCAATTCCCTGCAGTATGGATGAAGTATTTAAATGATGCATTCAAGGGAAAAGTCAAACATTTAGCTCCAAATGTTTTTAGGAACACTTACTTCATTTTAGGCCAAAGCAAAAAAATTGATCATGTCCTGGAGGCGAAAGAGCAACTTGCTGTTAAATGATGTTTCTTATAAGGACAGTTTGCTGTTTGGCTGAACTTATGGGAAAAAAGGAGATAATCTGTGTCAACAGGAGGTAAATTGACATAAAAAAAATCAATATTTTGCATTTCACTGGAAATAAATCCATTAATTTCTCAAAGTAACAAACAAACCGGGGCGGCGGTGGCCCAGGAGGTAGAGTGGTTGCTCACGGAACCAAAGGTCAGTGGTTCAATCCTCCCTGCAAGTCTACAAGTTGAAGTATCCTTGAGCAAGATACTGAACCCCAATTTGCTCCCCAGGCTCCGTAAAGGCAGCCCACTGCTCCTCAGGGATTGGTCGAATGCAGAGAAAGAACTTTCCCCCTGTGGGATTAATAAAGTATCTCAAAAAAAATAAAATGAACATTCTGATTTTAGAAAACAACTCACTGGACTTTCAACCACATCACATGGTCTTCAAATGGCAAATGTACAGAACAGGTTGAGTCACATGCTTTTCTATCATTCATATTCAGCATCGTCTTTTTAAATGGACATTTCTACTATCTGGCACATACGCTGGTAACTTCTCAGACTGACACCTCTAACACAAATGACTATGAATAAACTGACTGCTTGTTGCGTACAGAGTGCGACCCTGTTTCACTTTCAGTGTGACGATTCAAATGTCAAGACAAGAGGGAGGTGTGGAAGGTGAAGAGCTCGTCTTTTGTCTTTATTTGTATGCTTTTACTGTGTCCCACCCTTCATTTGAATAATGTCCTGTTAAATTTCATTTTCAGCATCACTTAATGACTTAATTGAGGTCCTAACTTGTGACTCAGGTGTTAATTATTGAACTACAACCTATTTAAATATCATCTCTGGAATCTACAGCTATTGTTTGTAAATGTGTGACAAAAAGTTTGCACTGGATTTCTCCCTAAACTGGAACATGTAGCCTCTGGTTGTTTTTTCTGCTTAAAATGAGAGTGATGACAGCAGGTAATAGGCTTGATGTGTACAGAAACACTGCTGTGATTTGTTTAGTGTCTTGTTGTTATGATATGTAGTTACAGTTTCACATGAACCTACCATGCTGCAATGAACGCTGAGCAACACAGTTTTTAAATGAACAGCTGGAGCTGAGAACACAGTAATTAAGCTAGAAGCAGCTTTTTTTTTCTTTTTTCTGTTTTTTTTTTGGTTCATGTACAGTATGTGTGTGTAGTTGTTAAAATCTCAAAATAACACAATGTGATTAACCTTACTTGGGACAGTTTTCAAAAACAGAGCTTTAGTTATAGAGAGAATAAAAAAGACCTACAGAAACAGACCAATTTAACATCACCAGATACAAGCTAGATGTCTTAGAAATGTCACTGACACATCAGACTGTTTCCTGCTGAGAAACACTTCCTGTGTCTAACAGGAACACACAATGTGTAGGTGTCAGATTATCAATATATTGATTAGTGAGCATTGGAGATGTTGTCTTGGTGTACTTGACAAACACAAGCTATGACAAAGGAGGAATGGATGATGAGGTCATGAACCCTTATGCATACAGGAATAATGCTCAGCCAGTTGTACATTATGATTGTTATGGACGACACTGATTGTGGTTCATTTTAAGCACACAAACTAAATGGTTAGTTTGATGGTTAGAAAAGAGGCATGTGTTAACGTTCACATTGGACGCCATCTCCAGCCTCCTGGATGAAACTACCTGACCCCGAGCTCCGCCCCTCTGGGGTCTTTGTCCATCCATCCGTCCATTTCTACAGCAGCTTGTCCTTTGAGGGGTCGCGGGAGGCTGGAGCCTGTCCCAGCTGACACAGGCCCAGAAGCAGGGTACTTCCTGGATGGGTCAGCAGTTCATCACAGCGCCGAAACATGAAGATACAAACACACATTCACCTACATGTCTTTGGACTGTGAGAGGAAACCAGAGCATTCAGAGGGAACGCACACAGACACAGGGAGACCTGGGACAATCCACACAGAAAGGCTTTGGCTCTGGATTCAAACCCACAACCTTCTTGCTGTGAGGTTTTAACCACTGATCTGCCTCGCTGTGTAAAACATATTGTACAGCTGCTCTCTGATTGTCCCATATTGACAGTGATGTGTTTTCATTGGAGGTGCAGTAAAGCCTGGTTCCATCCAGATGTCTAAGGGTTCTGTGGCTGGATGAGATGTCGACAGATGTGCAGCAATACCTGATACCCTCTGAATGAGACCTTCCACCGGAACATCATTCAGTTGCTCATTGATTTTAATGTACGATCACTGAGGACCTGTGCAGCTGCACTATGAAGGAGAAAACTTACTGAAGCTGTGGTTTGTGTATTAAAAGTGTTTGATCAGTTGTTGTTGTCTTGTTAGGAGAGACATTCTTTCCTTCAAGAACAGGGAGTCAGTTCAAATGATCAGAGTCAGTTCTATTGTTCTATTGTATTAGTTTACGACTCTCACCACTGCATCCATCCACTGTTTGTACATCCAGGACATTTTCACACTTCCAAAGCTCAGATGTTCAGAACAGTGATCAGCAGACCAATCATAGCTGTTAGCATTGGTGGGATGTGACCTGAGTGATGGTGGAGAACCAACATGCCTCTGGTAAAGAGCTTTGGTGCTCTCTAGTTGTCACAGTGGGATAATGCAGCCGAGAAACTACAGCCAGAAGTATGTGGACTTTATGCTCCATCATTCGAAAGCTGATAACGGGTGGAAATATTGTTCTCACATATTTCCTTCAACACATTCATATGGACCAATAAACACACCTGAATCTGTAGAGGGTTGGTGAGTCATATATATTCACACCCTAAAATGAATAACATAGGATCATATTTACTTTGAGCTTCTGTACAAAGTGAATTAGATAAATACAGTCTAATAGGTTGAGTTTGGAGGTTATGTTTAGTGACCCACCTTATTGTTTTAACTACAAATCTGGCATCTAAAGATGTTAAAAGTGGGTTAATTACTTTTTGTTTGGCTGCTTGGCCACCAGTATGACTAATATAAGACCCCACTGATCTGTTCAACCCCTCCATAAAAGCTGGTGTATGCAACCATGAATTAAAAACTTAAAACTAGAGAACAATCAGAGAGGCCATACCTCTACCAACAACACTGTCATCAACACAGGAGCATTCAGGAAACAGTTCTGAGACCAAGCCGCCACCAAAGCTTATAGAAGGTTATTAAAGAAATATATCATGCAAGCACAAAACTCCAATCAGCAAAACACTTTCTAATGTAATTGATATAAGGTATACATGATAGACAGATGTCCATTTTTTCCATACAGAAGCCAAAGGACAGTGAATTTAGTGAAAATGAGACTGGATCTGTTTCCAGATCAATACTGACATTTGTGTTTTCCAAAAGATTATAAAAATACATCAAAACCCAGGAGCTCACAACTTTTTAAAATCATTTTATGTTCTCATATTGTGGCACAGACATGTCAGGAAAAAAAGATATCTAAATACCATATATAAGTACAAGTCAAATCTATCAGTATGATTGATTTGCTTTAATTGGCACCTATAGCTTATTATTTATTAAGAAATTTAATTTTTTTAAAAAGGTCTAAATATGCCCTAATGTTAGCAGAACCAAAATTAAAAAGTAAAAAATCTTGGCTCTGCCTCAGAATCTAATCAACTGTTCTTTGGCACCGGGCCTGTACCTCCATAAAATGTCATCCAAATCTGTTTATAACGTTTTGAGACATCTAGTAAACAAACAGACAAACAAACATGGTTGATCATAACCTCCTAACATTCATAACATCAGTTGGCAGAGGTTGTAACTGTTAGGAGACACTTTTTAGAACACAGGATCTTAATACAATAACTCAGTTTGTAAAGATTTAATAACATACATGAGAAACAGCTGGTAGAAAAGTCAAAGTACAAAAAAAAAATAGCTCAAAAGTACCTGCAGAGCCATAATTTCAGAGGAAGCGCTTCTTATTTAGAGTCGCTGATTTTAGTTTTATGTGATTTAGTTTCATTACTTTTTACATGATATGTTGGAATTGGTCACCAGTGATTCAGTCCAAGAACATTTGACACCTCAGTCCAACACCAATGATTTAAAAAGTATGAAAAACAAGTGTCCTGTGATGAACTGGTGACTTGTCCAGGGTGAACCCCGCCTTACGCCCAAAGTCAGCTGGGATAGGCTCCAGCCCCCTGCGACCCGACACAGGATAAGTGGTTACAGAAAATGAATGAATGAATGAATGAATGAAAAACAAGCATTGTGCAGCTTACAATCTTTAAACATTTGTCCACTGGAGGGCAGAATTGTACATATTATGAATCTCTCCATTCCTCTGCTGCTTGACGTTTCAACTGTGTGTCTGTGTTTTTAGTCCAGTTCAGTCACTGACTACATCCCATAATTTCTTAAAGGCTTTGTGGCTGAAAGGCCTGAAGGCATGTGTGTGTCCACACATCATCAGTGTGCATGTTTTGCTTCTTGTTTTCTAAACTGTAATTTGTAACTTATTCTGTGAGATTACTCAATGTGAGTAATGTACTCCAAATACTCCAAATACTACTAGTAATACTTACTTCAACAGTGTCTTACAGTTTGAGTAACAGTATGAATATGGCTTCACACAATGGGCCTACTGCTTACACGAGTAAACCATCTGCTCCTCACTGTAGGCTGTATGAGTATGTACAAATACTTCTGTGTTCATACATGCATACATGTGACATACATATTACTAATCACTCTACATAGATGTCCACCACCATCTGACTCAGCCTATTACACACACAACATGTGTCCCGGTCATCATTCAGGGAAAGTCCTGATCCTCATGGCAGAAACACATCATTGTCCTCGCTGTGTGAACTACATCATTTGTCTCGTCTCAAGGTGTGGGCAGGTGTACTGCATCCAGGTATCCAGGCAGTAGTCAGAGGATTCTGGGAAATATTATTAAATATTTAACACGTAAATCAATCCCTTCAAGTAATACATTAATTTGAAGAAAGTAACTCTATTCTGACTAGGATTGATTGAAATTGTAACTGTACTGGAGTACAGTTACTCACATTTTGTATTCCTAATACATAATGCTATTACATGTCTCCCGTTACTCCCCACCACTGCTTCTTGTGTGAGTAAATGTGTGGTCAGCTGATTTTGTTGTCCTTATTTGTTGTCCTTCCCGCAGTAAACTTGCACTACACATGTAGAACTTTGACAGACGGCTTGTGCAACAAGTTAGGAACGAATACGACCATGTAATACACACTAAATATCAATAGATAAGACTTTCATCTTGTCATTGTGGTCAGTCTTGAAAAGTAATCCAGGCTGTTGTGAAAAGACTCAGGGTGAAATGCAAACAGAGACATTTTAAGTATTGTAATATTCAGCAAAAAAGCTGAATATGTCAAATGACAATGTTGTGTTTAATTTTTTTTTACAGCTGTTTGTCTCTACAGTATAGGCACTTTAAAAGTATGGCATGATGGAGAGATCATGGTTATAATTAATAGGTAAACTTCTTCAGGTCTCATTTTGACACGAGGCCTAAAGCCACAGCCTCAGATAATAACATACAATCTACTGAAACTGAAAGTGTTGATTAATTCCCTAACATTTAATGACATTAATAACATTTCATCAAATTAATAACATTTAATGACATTAATAACATTTCATCACATTAATAACACTTCATCACATTAATAACACTTCATCACATTAATAACATTTAATGACATTAATAACATTTCATCACATTAATAACACTTCATCACATTAATAACATTTCATCACATTAATAACATTTCATCACATTAATAACACTTCATCACATTAATAACATTTCATCGCATTAATAACATTTCATCAAATTAATAACATTTCATCACATAAATAACATTTCATCACATTAATAACATTTAATGGCATTAATAAAATTTATTCACATTAATAACATTTAATGACATAAATAACATTTCATCACATAATAACATTTCATCACATTAATAACATTTCATCACATTAATAACATTTCATCACAATAATAACATTAAATGACATTAATAACATTTCATCACATTAATAACATTAAATGACATTAATAACATTTCATCACATTAATAACATTTAATGACATTAATAACATTTCATCACATTAATAACATTTTATCACATTATCAGAAGATAATGTGCACCTTGGACTTGTAGGACCACTGTGGGTTTCGGGGCCCAAGTGTCACGCTTGTGTTCAAGAACATGTAGAATTGGGGGACCCAGAAACAGACACTTGGGGCCAGGCAGGTATATTATTACACACACAGTGAGGGTAGAGAAAATAGGCTTATGGATGTAGTAGCAGATAAGGGTCCAAATCAAGAAAGCATTCCAACGTGCAAACTAATCTGACATGAAGCAGACAAAACAACCCATGTCCCCAACAGGCACGGTCGAGAAAACACAGCAAGTAATCCAAAAACATGGAAGAGTGGAAGGCATGAAGAAGAATGAGGCAAAGAATGAGGGGAATCCACACGGACTAAATACACTAGGGAGGGAAGGCTGATAAGGAACATGTGAAACTAATCAGGACAATCAAAAAGGTGGGAAAAGAACCAACAACAGAGGAGTGACCCCGTCAAAATAAATGAGGAAATGACAAAACCCAGAACCATGATACCAAAAGCAGAGTCTTTATTTGCTGAGTTGGTAATTCAGCTTTGTCTACACCTCAGCAGCTTGTTATTCACACATCATAAGAGCAGTAGACCTATAAATGTTGTATCATCTTTAACTAAATATGGAAGTAACTTTTAACCAGCTCAGCAGATTAAATGTTGACAAAATACAGTTTCTGCAACGGATATGTTGACATTTAATGTTTCTCTTGCTGCAGCTTCATGCTTCTTTATATGAAATGTTTACTTTTATATTGTAACAACACTGTTCTGAAGATGTTCTGTCACCCAAAACAGGTGGAAACTATGCTGATCTCATTTTTAAAATATCCACTTTGTCGTCACATACAGCTGGAAAATGTCCCAATGTCTGCTTAAAAATGTCCAGTTTTGTCACCACAAACACAACTGTAAGTTGTCCTGATGTGTCCTTCAAAATATCTGGTTGTGTTGAGACAAACAAGGCTGTGAAGTGGACGTCGGTCCCTAGCTTGGTAGCCTACTGTAGGTCTCATGCCATCACTGCAAGGTGATCATTTTGAAATGTACTTTAAAAAAACGCTAATATAATATGGGTGAAATGCACTTACCTTAAAATAACAATAATAATTAACAATAAAACATTATGGTAATAAAATGAAAGTAATTAAACAGTAAAAATAAATGATTCAAACAATGATATAATCAATAGAAGGCCAGTCTAAAACAACAGTGAGCTTTTGAAAGTGACTTAAAAGAAGACAATCTATCAGGTCACAACTGAGGGGCCAGAACAGAAAAGGCCGGTCCTTCTTATGTGGTTCAAAGAAATATACAATTAAAGCTTTTTATCATTGTGGTGATCAGGATGTTTTTGCCGTTCACAATGAAGTACATCTACTGGCCTGTACTGAAAGAAGAAACATGAACTGCATTTGCAGTGTGGATGTATCACTATGTGATGTTGTGTATTGTGTTCTGTGAATGTAGGTCATGTTGAGAAAGTGTGAAGGATGTGTGCATGGGATGTGAAAGCTCTACTTCATTGTTCATCAGCAGTCCTGTTTAATACACAGCGGCTCTCACTTAGTGTTGGAGGTTCCAGTGGGAATCGAACTCTCACCCCTCTGGCAGGATGACAGCGCATTGTCCTCTTTGGGCTACATAAGACCACACGCTTATGAACTGTGAATATCACAAGAGAACATGTATCTACAGAGTAAAGGAGCCAGTATTTGTGCTCTCCATGTGTGTGTAGTGATGCTACAAACCAAAGAACCCTTTTAGACTGTGTACTGTGGTGATCAGTGTCCATCGCAGTGACCATAACATGCAGAATTACTAATCAGCTCAATGGAGCCTCTCTTTTTTGTGCATTTTCCTTCTTTGTTTCATCAACTTGCTCAGGGGGTGAATTTGAATTATAGAAATGTGTCTCAAACAGTAAATAAACATAAGGAATATGTGTTCTACAATTCTTGACCGGGATCCTACAGGTACTTTGACCTTCTTCCAGACTTTATGAAGACTCGTTGATGAAAACTCCCAGCAGACAGTCATTCCTAACAATAATGCACCTATAAGCTGTTTGCCAACCGCAGCAAAACTCACACAGCCGTGCCTAAGAGTTGTGAAGCTGTTTATTGTTGTTCGCACAACTTTAAACAAGGGGGGAAGTATAGATTTTTTATTTATCCATAGAGAAATCGTTCCCCAGACCGCAGAAATCGATGGCTGGCAGCTGTGAACACAAAACCTATGATGGTGGAAAATGCTTTTATAAATGTTATTCAGATACCTGATGTTTCTCAGAGATCTGTATTCCAGAAATACACTAAAGTAAATTATAAACTGAAATACAGAACATATAGAAACTCACATAAAGAACATAAATCTGTAGTAACCAGGCCTACAATGTTTCAATGTGATCAGGTCAGGTTTTATTTGTGTTGAACAGCACAGGGACATAATTTATACAGCTGCTTTGCCCGCAGGGCTGCCTGCTTTGCCCGCACGGCTGCCTGCTTTGCCCGCACGGCTGCCTGCTTTGCCCGCACGGCTGCCTGCTTTGCCCGCACGGCTGCCTGCTTTGCCCGCACGGCTGCCTGCTTTGCCCGCAGGGCTGCCTGCTTTGCCCGCAGGGCTGCCTGCTTTGCCCGCAGGGCTGCCTGCTTTGCCCGCACGGCTGCCTGCTTTGCCCGCAGGGCTGCCTGCTTTGCCTGCATGGCTTTCGGCCTTGTCTGTACGGCTTTGTGTTTGGTATATAGCCAGATTACCATATGTTTTCATCTGTTTGTGGTGACAAAATTACTGTGCACAAGCATCATTTAGTTTTCTCCTTTAGTCTGAGCCATTTTTAGCATATGTGTGGGTGTAAAGTGTGAGGGTTTATTTATTTCACAATTGTGAATTGGATTTATAATTTTTAGTTAGTTCCTACATAAGAGTATAGTTTGTGGAATTTATTTTGTGATTTGTGACCTTTGTGCATATTATCATTTCAACTGGGCGTATTGTCATTTCATTGGTTTTGTTTATGTTGTGCAGCTCACCTGCTGAGACATTTACAGGTGTGCTTGCTTCTTTGCATTGTTTTGTTTATGCATTTATTTTGTTGTTGAGTGGTGGTGGTGGCTGGGCCCTTTTGATGGTGGTATTCCTTCTTCTAGTGTGCTGTGTGAGTGCTTCGGTTGTCAACCGCACATATGCTTAGGGTGATTTTTACTTAGGATACCTAAGTTAGCCCGTCTCTTCACTGGTAAGCCTCAGCTCGGGAAAGGTGACCCCAATATGTATGTGAGTGTGGGCTTTGACTATTGGCTCTTGTATTAGTGTGAAAGTTTTAAGTTAGATACCTTTTAATAGTATTTTGTTAACAAAGTTGTTTTTGATGGATGGAACCTCGTCTCACGCTTTATCAGTAAAACAAACCTGTAAAACATATTTATTTTATCAGTAAAACAAACATACTGTGGTTAAACAAATAATTCTTTGGGTGAAATTCCCAGGGCGGTGCTGTTGGTTAACATTAATTAAAGCACTTCTAGCTCCTACACTTCAGCTCTCACCCCCAGTTCTGTCCCTCCCCTCTCGCTCGCCACACATAGCATAAAGAAAGAGACACTCATTCTTTGTACCACCCAATACAGAAGGGAGAAGGAGTTAAACAAGACATCAGACAACACTCAGAGACCGCAAAACAACCACCAAGGCAACTTATGCCGACCTTACACCAAACGACTTCTCAACAGATTTCACTGTCGCAGGCAAATTTCCAATCTCGGAATAAAATCATTACAACTTTGCCAAGCCGGTCTTTTTCTCATCTTGACGTTCTGATAAAATCCGACACGTTTAATATAATAAGGGTTTAGTCTTGGCTCATAATCACATGAACATTGTCAACAACCAATAGGTGCGCTCTCTCCAGTACCAAACAGGGAGCAGCAAACCAGGTAGATGGAGGCATGGAGGGGACTCCTGGGAGGCTTCATAATGTGAACAAGCCTCGATTCTCTTGAACTGTGGGAAAAGAGCAGAGACTCGTAATCTGAACTGAAAGATAGGTCATCCATAGCCATACTGACTTGGTTCAGAGACCACAAAGGATTCTCCCACAGTCACTGAGAAACATACATTTTTTTTTATTTTAAAACTCGATATTCAATCCATCTGCAAAAAGAATCATGTAAAGGAATTCATTTTTGTTCACATTCTATTAAAATCAGTTACATGAGAAAAATTAAGGGGAAATGGCCTATCAACTAGTTATTGGTATTCAGAGTGCCAGAGGCATACCAGAATGCTTTTTGTCCTTCTTAGCTTTGGAACAACTTCATGGTCTAATTGCACACAGGGATGGTCTATTATAGAGTTCTCATCATAGGTTTCGTCCACTATGCTCTCATTTGAATCATGCAGAGGATCAGAAAAATGTGGTGTTCTGCCCATCTGCAAAAACGGACGTATGTCAAGGTATGGCTATCCATCACAGGGGAAGGATTTTTGAACAACTTGCCTACCAACATTTTACTGGCATTGAAAATATCTAAGGAAGACCAGAATGTTTTTGGTCGTCCTTTTCTTTGGAACAACTTCATCATAGTCTGGAGTCAGAGGTTGGTCTTTTATACAATTCTCATCGGTTTCATCACTGTCAGAATAATCCATTAGGGAATACCCTTGGAAAGTAAACACCTAACTATAATTAAACACACACAAAAAAAGCCAGTCCATTTTAAGTGCTGAGAGTAATCATGTATGTGAGGGTATCCACTAGTTATAAAAGTAAGCTCATATGACAACTTTCTGGTGGAAAAAAAGGAAAAATTCTCAATTATTATAATTTTTATTATCAATATTAATTTATTTAGTTGAAGTTTTTCTTGGGTTACTGTCTATTTCTATAGCTTCTTTTAATTGTATTCTGTGTCAGTTGTGTTTTATTATTATTATCTTTTTTGTTGCACTTACTTTGTATGCACCAATTTTGCACTCAATATATAAAACCTACTGTTTCAAAGGTCAAGAATAAAATTTTAATCTGATTTTAAGGCCAAAATGAAGGAGAATTCCTTAGAGTTCTCTAAAATGTGAAAATATGAACATCTACAGTTTCAGGGCATCTGGGCAAACTTCATCTGCTCTAGAAGAATGTATTATCAAAAGCTTTTCAACAGCTTATCGACTGCTCTGTCAGTTAGGCCTGCAGTATTTGCAGTAGGCCTAGTCATTAATACAAGGGGGTGCAAAGGATCAAATTCAAAATACCATTGTTAAACATGCAACAGCTCAAGAAGTGTAAAATAACATATGTATTAACTTGAGTTTAGATACTGTCAGGTGTTTCCACAATGATGTCATATCATTTAGAGTGTGATCCATACGGGAGGGCCGCATAAGGACAAGACTAGAAACATATGTGTGTGTGACATCCACTGGCTGCTTGAGGACAAGACTAGAAACGTATGTGTGTGTGACGTCTACTGGCTGCTTGAGGACAAGACGATGAACAAATGTGAGATTCACTGTCCCCATAAGGACAAGACTAGAAACATATGTATGTGTGATGTCTACTGGCTGCTTGAGGACAAGACTAGAAAGGTGTCTGTCACTTTAACTCTGTACCCTCAACCAGAAGTCTACCCCATCCCCCAATGAGTAACCCTGAATGAAAGGATTTACCAGAAAAGCAATGTGAACACTTTCCTAACTTGGTAATGGGACTATATAGTGTTCAGGTCAACATACATAGTTTGTGACGTCAGTGTCTACATCACTCCCATTACTTGTGTGCTAGCATCATCATGGGAAGGATGATCTCTAGGGAATGTCTGGGGTTCTACTGCCACAGCAGTAGCCTGCTGGTTTATTTCCTGGAATTCAGATGACAACAAGAACACATTGAGTACTTATATAAATCATGTACAGTGTTTGGAGACATTCACAAGTAACATAAGTCAGCTAGTATGAAAACAGTTTGTAAAACAGCATATAAGTGCACACTAAATGTGTGGCATTGTTTTTTTCAATAGGTATCAGCAAGTCTCACAACAACATACAAGGGGGTGCAATGGATCAAATTCAAAATTACATTGTTAAACATGCAACAGCTCAAGAAGTGTAAAAATACACGTATTAACTTGAGTTTAGATAATGTCAGGTGTTTCCACAATGGTGTAAAATCATTTAGAGTGTGATCCATACCGGAGGGCCCCATAAGGACAAGACTAGAAACATGTGTGTGTGACATCCACTGGCTGTTTGAGAACAAGACTCGAAAGGTGTCTGTCACTTTAACTCTGTATCCTCAATTAGAAGTCTACCCCATCCCCCAATGAGTAACGCTGAATGAAAAGATTTACCAGAAAAGCAATGTGAACACTTTCCTAACTTGGTAATGGAACTATATAGTGTTCAGGTCAACATACATAGTTTGTGATGACAGTGTCTACATCACTCCCATTACCCGTGTGCTAGCATCATCCCTCTTTAGATCCTCATTTGAAGGATGGTCTCTAGGGAACGTCTGGGTCTCATCAACCACAGCAGGAGCCTGCTGGTTTGTTTCCTGGAATTCAGATGACAAGCAGAACTTATTAAGAATTTATATAAATCATGTAGGGTATTTGGAGACATTCACAAGTAACAAAATATAGCTAGTGTGAAAACTGTTTCTAAAACATCATACAAGTTAAAACTAAATGCATGGCATGGTCTTTTTTAGGAGTATCAGCAAGTCTCACAACATCATACAAGGGGCTGCAATGGATGAAATTCAAAATACCATTTTTAAACATGCAACAGCTCAACAACACATGAATTAACTTCAGTTTAGATATTGTCAGGTGTTTCTACGATGATGTAAATTCACTTGGAGTGTGATCCATATGGGAAGGCCCCATAAGGACAAGACTAGAAACATGTGTGTGTGACATCCACTGGCTGTTTGAGAACAAGACTCGAAAGGTGTCTGTCACTTTAACTCTGTACCGTCAAGCAGAAGTCTACCTCATCCCCCAATGAGTAACCCTGCTCATAGAACCAGGTGTTCCATGAGCTGAGTAGCAAACACTCCTCTTCCTATGAGGACAAACAATCAAATAAATATTTAATTTAAATTTAAAAAAGAAACACTGAGTTGTCTTAAGCTTTCATATACAGCATGATCCACCGCTTGTGAATAAAATGCGATATAACAAAATGATGTTATAGCCTACTGCATTTAAAACCAACATAGTTTGGAGCCAGAGATTCAGTGTAATAACACAATATGTCTGCTTTCATCGCCCTTTTGGAAATGGCAATACAGCCTTTTATCATTTTCTAACTACAAAGATAGGCATTTATAATTCATATAGACAGAATGCGACACAGGCAATATGTCATTGAAAGAAATATAGAGCACTTTAGTTAATTTCACTTATGTTTACTGTAAAAATTTCTGATTGAAGCCAGGATGATGGAGACTTGTCTATACCCGGCTGTACTGGATTTAACAGAAGTGTCAGTTTAATAGCAGTTTTTCTTTGCCAACAGATATGTTTCTGTCATGTAGCCTAAGTATTTGTTTATTGCCTATGAGTATGTAAATGAACAGTAATGAGAAATGCACTTGTGTAAAATGCTGTCCCCTAAAGGACCTGCTGCCCCGTACCTTTGTTACCATCAATAAATCGTTCCATACACCCCGGCTTGTCCCTCGAAGACAGAATGTATGACCTTGCATCATCATCAGGCCATATCCTTCTCTTTCTTTTAAACATTATGGCTCTGTGAAAATCATTTTCAAATCATTACACAGGTATCAATAATGAGAAAACCACTTCCTCAATAACTAATCAACTGATTTCAATGAGTCGTATTTACATTCAGTGGTTTATGATCTATGTGAAGCCGTCACCAAAACGCCAGGAATATCCAACATGGCACACCATAATATACAACACTAGATACAGTGTATCTATGGGGCTGACTGGCTGACCTGCCAGAGGGTTAGTGTGTTACTCCAGGACGATATGAAGTTACTGCTTTTATGAACATCAGCCATTTCTTTTAACCTTCACGTTCAAATATAACATCAAATCCCCCTCAATTCAGACTAAGCCAAATGAATTAATGGGCAATGCTGAATAAAACTGTATTGTGTTAATTTTTTGGCACCTTACCTGAAGATAAATGTCACTGTCCACATACAAATTAATATCTCTATTTCCACTGCATTAAAATGAAGGCTCTGTCTTTCATTTACCTGCTATGTTGAATCATAGTATCAGAGCTCCATTGATGATGGCTTTTTTAATTACTGCTTATAGCTGAACCCAAAGTGAACAGGTTCTTCATTGAGTGAAGTAACTCAGATCAGCTGTTCAGGAACCAAATACCCCTTTCGGCACAGGTCCACTCAACCACAAATTCAGGGTTTATAACAGGCTAAATTAACAACCCTCAGGTCTGCCTACAATGTACACACACACACACACAGACACACACACACACACACACACACACAGACACACACACACACACACACACAGACACACACACACACACACAAACAGACACACACACACACAGACACACACACACACACAGACACACACACACACACACTGACACACACCACACACACACACAGATACACACAGACACACACACACAGACACACACACACACACACTGACACACACCACACACACACACAGATACACACAGACACACACACACAGACACACACACACAGACACACACACACACAGACACACACACACACACAGACAGACACACACACACACACACACAGACACACACACACACACAGACACACACACACACACAGACACATACACACACAGACACACACACACACACAGACACACACACACACACAGACACACACACACACACACACACACACACACACACACACACACAGACACACACACACACACAGACACACACACACACAGACACACACACACACACTGACACACACCACACACACACACAGATACACACAGACACACACACACAGACACACACACACACACACAGACACACACACACACACACACACAGACACACACACACACACAGACACACACACACACACACACAGCACACACACAGACACACACACACACAGACACACACACACACACACAGACACATACACACACAGACACACACACACACACAGACACACACACACACACAGACACACACACACACACACACACACACACAGACACACACACACACACACACACACACACACACAGACACACACACACACACACACAGACACACACACACACGCACAGACACATACACACACAGACACACACACAGACACACACACACACACACACACACACACAGACACAGACACACACACACACAGACAGACACACACACACACACACAGACACACACACACACACAGACACACAGACACACACACGCACACACACAGACACACACACACACACACACACAGACACAGACACACACACACACACAGACACACACACATACACACACACACACACAGACACACACACACACACAGACACACACACATACACACACACAGACACACACACATACACACACACAGACACACACACAGACACAGACACACACACAGACACACACACACACACACACACAGACACACACACATACACACACACAGACACACACACATACACACACACAGACACACACACAGACACACACAGACACAGACACACAGACATACACACACACACACACACACAGACACAGACACACACACAGACACACACACAGACACACACACATACACACACACAGACACACACACATACACACACACAGACACACACACACACACACACACAGACACACACACACACACACAGACACACACACAGACACACACACACACACACAGACACACACACACACACAGACACACACACACACAGACACACACAGACACAGACACACACACACACAGACACACAGACACACACACAGACACACACATACACACACACAGACACACACACACACACACACACAGACACACACACACACACACACAGACACACACACACACACACACATATAGAACCTGACTCCAGACTAGAGACATTTCCTCGTGCCGAACACATAAATGTGTCTCATGAGATGCTGTAGTTTATAGAATTCTTATGATTATAACACTGTGACGTTATTAATGGCTGTTAATATCAAAAACCATGAATCCTGACATCCCTGATCTGGAGGGTACAAAAACTCATGCAAGGCTTTTCTTTGTAGATTTCTCCTCAGCTTTGAATACAATCCAACCACAGTAAATTATCGTCCGCTGTTAATCTTGATGCTGGTTTGGTGAAATGCATAATGGACTTTTTAACATGCAGGCCCCAGGCAGTCAGGACTAACGCTGCCCTATCCCAGAAGCAGCTGTCATCCACAGGTTCTCCCCATTATTGTATATTTGATATACAAACGGAAAACAGGCACCTCCTCATGTTTGCAGACCACATGGTTTTAATCCGTCTGCTCCAGGATGGAGAGGACCATCATGGCCCAGTGTGGAGGACTTGGTGGAGTGGTGTGACAACCACCTCCTAAAGTTAAACGTTCATAAGACAAATAGATGGACAGTGACTTCCGTTCCGAGCCCGACTGTCCCACTGAACGTGTCTGACCAGAGGCCCCTGCAGGCCAGCCAGCAGTTCCAGAAGAAACAAGGGAAGAGCACAGTGGATGTCTGGTGGCTGTTTGATGATGGAGGTGAGTCTGGGAGAAGGAAAAGGGAGGCGGACCTGCCCTAGTTTGAGGAAGAACACAGCAGATGTGTAACGTGTCAGAAGCTCTGTGTTGAGCAGCTGTTTGATGTCGACTGTTCAGGTCTCACCCTGCTCATCCCCTACCTGCTGACCAACAAGAAGAGGTGGAAGGAGGTGGAGGTGGAGATCCACGTCTTCATCGGAGGAAAGATCAACAGCATTGATCGTGATCGTGGAGCGTACGTACTTCACCTTCTCATGTTGTTGAGTTTTCCCTTTAAAGATGTAATATTTCCATAATCATCTATAAAACTACACCTTGGTGACAGAATCCTTTTTGAGCATCGATGCTACTTTTCACCCTGTGCTGCTCTTACTGTCTCCTCTTCACACACTCATGCTCACCCTCTCCCCCATCTCTCATTGTCCTCTGAAGCTGCCTCCTATATCCATTTGTTGCATAAACTTAGCTTTTGCTGGAAGCTGAGCCGTTTATCTTTGTGCGAGGACACTCTGCTTTGAAATGCCCTTAGTGTTTGTTTACTACACACTGACTAGATACGACAAGCCTGCATCGACTTGGACAACACTAAAACAAGCACTTCAAGATGTTATTGTGTAGGTGGCTACATGTACGCTAAACTTTTAACTGAATCTTACTGTCGTGATTCAGTTTGAAGGATCAACAATACATCGTTCCATTTTGTGTCACTGAGGAGAATCAGTCAGTATAACAATAACACATAATTCCTACTCCTTGTGTTTGAAATCATGTGTTGATCATCAATAGTTTATGAGTTATCACACAAATGTGTATCAGGATGTTTCCATGTAGATTGAACTTCTCAGCTTTCATAAATACATAAAGTCCATCTGAAAAACTCTGGATCTGCATTATCTCAGATACGTGTTGTTGGCAGGGCCAACATGGTTTGATCATTGTCACAATTGTTGATTTATTTGAGTTGGATATTCAGTCACAGATTTAGATGTTGTTTACTACTCTGAGTTTAATGTGAGGTCATTCGTGTTTGTTTGTTTGTTCGATTTGTTCATTTCTTGATGGTATCGTGATATTGAATTATTAATAACTGCTAAAACTGCCATTTGAAAACGTCCACATTAAACATGTTGATTTAAACAACTATTCATTTAGCATAATGATCAGAGCAGCATAAGATTCAGTTGTATTGTGTTTCAGCCAAAGGAAATATCACGTTTCCACAGACGTGCCACAGAGCTCATAGTAAAGCCTGTCCACCCTCTCAGACACATGTTCAAACAGCTGTTCAGAGCAGCTTCCTCTGGCCTGAGGATGGCTCCATGTTCTTATCCCTGTCTGCAGCTGGATTCCAGTATTTATCTCACAGCTCTTTGTGTTTGCTTTCTCTGTGCAGGATGGCCACTCTGTTGAGCAAGTTCAGGATGGACTTCTCAGACATCGCCGTGCTCGGAGACACGAACACCAAGCCCAAGAAAGAGCAGTAGGTCTTCTTCCAAAGCTGTTCACCAGCAGCAACACATGAAGATGTAGAAAGTGTTGAAGCCTGACAACATGCAGAGGCTGTTTGAACACTGTTTCAACTGATCTCACCATTTCCACCAAGTTTATCAAAGAAAACAACGTTTTATTGGTGGTTAACATGTCATATTATACAAACATAGTAAGAGTCAATCATGTAGGCTCCCTTCTTAAAACCTGTTTTATGAGCTGTTAAGAGAAACATTATAAACTTTGTGAAACGCTGTCTGTGAGAAATTCTTCGGGCCACCTTCTAAATTTGGCAGATTTTATACATGAAATGATGTCTTTGTGTGAAAAATGTTGTCTTTCCCAGTTATGTGTGTGTTTATTTGCATTTAGATTGTGGAAGTGAGATTCAGTCACAAGTGGTGACTGAGACACATTTTAATAATAATAATAATAATAATAATAATATAATAATAATTTGAAAAAACCAGGTCTGAACATGTTCCAAGACTGAAGTTAGAATAAACAGGAGTTATGCTTTAAATCACTTTCACTATATAATTGACAACAGATTGTAACAGCAGTTCACTCGTTCTCTGCTTGTATCCATATCGATACTGAAGGCAGTGTAAGTCTTTGGGATGTGTGGCTCGTATAAGACTATTAACCCTGGAGCTGTTGTTGTCGGGCAACACGTCTGCCTCGGAGGAGATGATCGAGCCTCACCGGCTGAAGGAAGACGACGTGGAGCAGGAAGCAGCTGAGAGGCTGAAGAACAGCGAACCCTGGAGGATCGCTGACAACGAGCTGGAGCTGTATCGCTCCAAGGTCAGCCTGCTGTGATTCACTGTGACTCACTACAGTGTACTGATCTGTGTATGTCAGCCAAGTGTGTTACCGCTGTACTGCATCAGCTTGTGATACTTCTGTTCAGTTGATACCTGAATGTTGGAAACTGTTTTGTTCTTCAGACCAATCGTCAGATCAGACTCAATGAGCTGCTGAAGGAGAACTCGAGCACAGCCAACCTCATTGTCATGAAGGCTGCCTGTGTGTGTCTGTGTGTGTTTCTATTTCAACATGTCGATTGTACCTCAATCATTGTTTCTATTGACATTTTACACAGAGTCCCAATGAATGTGGGTTGTGGTCGGACTGGAATGAGAGTAAACTGCTTGTTTGTTGTTTGTTTTTGACAGATAATGACTCCTCTGTAGACGTTGATTATACAACCCTCATTCCAAAAAACATGTCAAACATTGAACATTTTGCTATTTTCACAACAGTTTGAATGAAAATCACAAAAAAATGCAAAAAATTGTCCCATAAAAAATCATTATAAATTGACATGAACAGAACTCAAACAAAGACTCTTTAGGGCCAAGTTGTTCACAATACCTTAACAAAGATGTGTGATTAAATATTGAGATGGTATAAATGACATTTGGATATCTACAATGATTTTCATGAAATCCCAGTTTAGGTTTGGGGTTATTTTGGTTGCTTTCAGATTTTATGATGGGTGTGTATTGAAGGAATGTTGAGAGTGGGTGACATCATTGTTGTGGTGGAGGGGAGCGTTAAACCATTTAAAACTCTCTTTAAATTGCTCTTACTACCTCAGGGTTCACTTCAACTCCATATTTCTTACATCAAAACGTAGTAAAATTTGTGCTGGTTCTAGTGATGCTAACCTGGAAGCTAACAGACACACTTAAGGCTCATGGAGGCCCAAAGCAACAGGAAGTCCAACCAACTGCTTCATCAGCTCTGGTTTCAACTTTGTCCTTAAAGTTCTGATGGAAAGCAGACAGTAGCAGTTTCCTCTCGCTGTAAAGTTCACATTTGAACTTAATCAGAACTAATTATATATCCACATATTCAGCAGGGATGCAGACGGTGTGCTCATTTGAACAACCACAGTGTTGCTTTTGGAGCTTTCTCACAGTCGACCTCATTGAGTCGGCATTTTATAACGTCTTAGTTCACAGAGAAAGGTAGATAAAATCAGGGCTGCACAATCTTATTTCAAGATTTTATTTCCTGCGATATCTATTAAAATATAATAAAATAGTCATTTGAATCAGATTATTTGCTCTGTTATAGCTCAGTTTGTAAGGAATGAATCATTTTAGACTTTATTTATAGCTGGTTTGAACAGCTGAAATGAGGAGGGCTGCCGGTTTCACAAATGATAATTATAACAGAGGAAGAAACGGCTTCACGAAACCAGAGACTAAAATAAAGCAAATAGTCAGATGCACTGAAATATACAGTCCTGAAAGAGCCAATAGACCTCTAAAGTAGTATTGGTGGTAGTTAGTGAATTTAAATGATATTAGTTCTTATTAATATTATCCTCTCTTTGTCTGGCCTCCTCCTCTGCAGGAGTCTGCCATTGGCCAGAAAGGGGGCTGTGTCCAGCGCTCTGTACATGGCCTGGCTGGAGGCGTTGTCTAAGGACCTGCCTTCCATCCTCCTGGTGCGCAGAAACCACCAGAGTATCCTCACCTTCTACTCTTAAACACACGGAGAAGAAAGTTTCCGTTTGTTAAGTCTCACATCCATTCCTGCTTCTGGGTGTAAACTCACTCACACAAACCTGGAGCTGCACCACATACACTATTAGTAATGCTGGTAATATGAGTAATCATGAAGGAAGTGATATTGGTTGAGATGTGTTAAAGCCCTACAAGTGATGGAGGGATGTCAGGGTTGGGTGGAGGGCTGCTTGTAGCCCACTCTGCTCCTTTCTGTCTGTCTATTCCAACATGTGCCTGTTTTTCTCTCGTAGCTCTAGTTTCTTCTCATTTCCTCATGAAAATGGAGGAAATGAGTTTTTGGACCAGTTGTTTTGTTTGTGATGCAGGAATAATCACCCTGTTATTTTCCTGAAATATTGGGAGAGAACCACACAGAAAGCTTTGCAACACCGTCTGAAGCCTTATGGATGTGCCTTCAAGTTGACTCAGATTAAATAATTATAATCTCTATCTAGATTTACAATATTACCTATATTATTGGTATATATTGATCATAATTGTTAGTGTCATTGAGTTTTAAATGTGATTGTTTTTTCTTAGTTGGAATATTTATGTGAGTGGATTGCATGAATTTATTGAAGGGTGTCCACTTAATTACATGAAGACTTTCTCTTTGACCCTAATCGATGTTTTTATTCATTTTATTCACTTTTAAAGTCTTCCTTTTTAAAGCTGTTGAATATTTCCGATAGCCTCAGCTACTCGACACAAAACACATTTGATCTTTTAGGCACATCGCCTAAAAACTGTTTGTATAGGTCTTAAATTTAAGATGGAGTTTGTCAGAAAAGATGTGAACGAGCTTTGGAAAGAATGTCTCTCCCATTGAGCTGCTGATTGACTAAATAATTTCTTTCAACAACTGTTTTTGTGTCTGCTTGTTTAGTTCCTAAAAAAACAAACAGCTGTACCCAACAAGCTAGTTAAACCTTGCCTTAATGCTCGATCTAACGATTGTCATGGGTTCCTTTCTCTTATAAGCCATCCTGGCTGGACGGTCTGAGGGTCAATGAGGATAGCGATCCATTAGTTGTTTGTTTCAGCACAGTTGTCATCTGTACTGTAAATGCAGCTGTTTTCTTCCCATAGGTCACCTGCTCTCGTCTGTCACAGTGCTTACTGTTGGCCTGGTGAAGCTATCGGTCCACAGATAGGAGTAGTGTTGAGTTTAGCGCTCCTGTCTTCTTGTGTGTCTGGATGTATGATGACTGCTGGTCCCCCTCCCTCAGAGCGTAAGGATGGGTGAAGAAAGTGAACGACATGATCATGATCATCAGTCTGAACACACCTTAAGGTCGGCTCAAGTAGTGCCTGCATAAATGGCTCATTTCATTTGAAGAGGTTGTGTAGTTGATTGAAAATGACTGTATCGCTCATTGTGTCTTGGTTATCATTCAAAACTCATGGAATAAACAGGGTTCTCTTAATTTGTAATGTTCCCCAGAAACAGGCAGGTTTAGAACTTAGCCTGTATTTTCATGTTATTTACTGAATGCAGTTTCACCAGAGGAATGGGACACGATTCTTGGGTTCGTTGAATGTACTGTATACTATTGAACTCGACCGCTAGGAGGTAGCATACATGAGTCCTTTGGTTTCTCATCTGTATTGTTTCCTGCATAGACTGCATTTAGCATAGTGTGTTAGCTTTATTGTGCTTTTAGCGTTCATCCAGCTGCATCTCATCACTCATCACCGTTTGCTGTTATGAGTGAGTATACAAGCATTAAGTACTACACATTTACTATTTAAAAGCCTCTCGTGGTCACCAGTGTATTAAATAGACCCAAAGCACAGTATTTCCAGTTCTGTGGAAAGTCTGTACTGGGTGGTGAACTATGAACCTTCTTCCTATGCCTGATTAGACACAGTGCCCCCCAAATGTCACCGTATCTTTCTGGCTCATTGTTAGTGGCAGCAGAGTTCTTTGGGTCGGGGTTTAGACCTGTGGAAGAACTGCTTGCATATAGAATTTTTCAAAAGAAGAACCCAAAACAAATGAGAGCAAAATGAAACAATCCAAAATGTGGTCGACTCAGAGCCTTCATGTCCATTGAATTCCTGGATTAACAGTCAGAGAACCTGTCTGGACCAGCTGAATGTCAATGTAGTTTTGATGTTTGTGTTATGTATTTAAACTGATTACAGATTCTTCCCTGACAAATGGGGAAAAAATGCCTCTGATCCATTACCTGGGTCTTCTTTGGCCCATGTCCGATCCTTCCACCAAAGTTGTTGAAATCCGTTGAGTAGTTTTTGTGTAATCCCACTAATCTTTTGGATGACTCATCTTGTGCTTGGGTGCAGCGAACTGGAAGAACTAATGTGAACTGCAGGGCAGATTGATGAGTAGTACACATGAAACCTCCTTGTAGCCCTAGTTAGTTAGCAAGATTACACAAAAACCACTCAACCAATGACGGTTGGCTGAAGTAGTGCCAGAGAAGAACCCATGAAGTTTTGCAATGGATCTGGATCTCAGGAATCAGGACTCAGGAATTCTTTACAACCTTCCTTAACATTTCATTGTTAAGGAAGGTTGGTAACATTTGCCTCAGTTGTCCACAAACTACTCTATCAATTTTCATTAAACTTCAGGTCAGGAAAGAACCCGTTAAGTTTGGATTCTAAAAGGGTCAGAGTGGATTTAAAAAAAATCTATTTTAACATTGTAAGGCTTTTATTTTATTTTTTTACATTTTCCCTAATTGCACAGAAACTAAAGTGATTTCTAAAAGCTTTGTGGAGGTGTGGTTAATGGGTCAGCAAGCTAAACACATGTAAGATTGTTCTGTAGTTTCAGGTCTGTTTCTTTATGGGTCACCAGACTGGACTTGACTTAAATTTCCATTGACCTTCCAAAGTTACTGTTTGATGTCTATCAGTGCCAATATTGCATCATTTCCTGTTAGTACAAAAATCTAAGTTCATTGATTTCTTGCATAACAACCGCTAAAAGTATATACTATAACAACTGAATGTTTGGATCTAAAGTACCATAAAACAGCTTCAGTAGGTCGGACTCTGAGAACAGAGCCTGAATCTAACCCTGGAGCTGACCTGAACTTCTTAACGTGGTCCTGGACTCCAGTGAGGTTCAGACAGGGAGTCAGAGCCTGGTTGTAGATCAGAGCCTGATTGGACCAACCCCAGTTCACATCTACAGGAAACAGCACCCAACCCAGTTAGAGCAGTGTGCAGTGTGAGTGGAATCAGGTGGTGATGTTCAGTGTGTATGAAGCTGAATAACAACAGCAGGACATAGTAGACTAGGTTTGAGCAGAGGTTCTAAACAGAACTGCACTATAAATACAAATAAAGCATCCTTCAGTTTTCTGCCTTTTCTCTGATCTCTATTTTAGTGTGAAACACTGCATCGTTTTAGCGCTTCACTTCTGAATGAAACTCAGGGAGACAGACTTCACTCTCTGGTTGAACAGCTCACAGCTCATTGACAGATACAACCAGAGCCAATGTGCAGTTTATTACACACTGCTTCACTTCAACATGTGGAATGTACTGATTAGATCTGGTAGATCGGCATCACAGGTATCGACTTTCTTTGTTAACGTCATTATAAAATGTTTTTAAAAGTATCTTGAACCAAATGTTACCTGACAGGAACCTGGTGATGAGACAAATCATGATCCACAGGTTAGGATTCAATATCATTTGATTTATTGTGATACTGTAAGCGAGGCAATTTATTGTCTTCTTCCTGTTTACGTCAGCATCACGTGGTTCAATTCTTCCTGTGTCAGCTGATGATGACAGATGGAGCTGAAGATATATTACAACACTGCTGTCTAGTTGTTAGGGGCATCAAACACAACACAAAATGAACCACAGACACACATTTGAATACAGGTTATGAATTAAAAATCAATAGAGTGATTGTTGAGAATGGATACAGTATTAAAAAGAAAGCAGAAAACACTGCTGACATAGATGTAGAGAGTGAGGATGATGAGCAGAGTGACCAGAGCTGCCCACCAGGTGATGACAAACATCACCACACAGCACAGGATCAGCCCTGACAGACACACACATGTTGGAGTACTTGGAGCTGGGGCGCCACCCTGTGGTGAGACATGTGGATGAAACAAAAAGAGCCAGCAGGACAATGTGCAGCAGGAAGGGAACGGATTTCTCTTGTCCATGTTGATGAGACATAAAAACATGAATAAGTAGTTTTAAAATGATTATTTTTGTCTCCTTAGAGAAACTACATACAGTAATAACATTTTAAGATCCATCTTATTAACATCATCATCATCACATTCATTTTGTGGCCATGTGAAAAGTAAAAGAACTGCAGGTTTGACCAGATAATGTTGTTCTTCCTTCTCCTCAGTTTGACATCTAGAGGTCAGTCATGTTCATTTAGTGTCTGTGACTAAAGAGAGAACTCAGGAACATTCATGAACTGTAGCTTCTGTCATAGATCTGTAAACATAGACTGTACATGGAGGAATCAGAAAAGAAACCAACCTTTGGAAAAAGTCTGACTTTATTGCAAAATGTCATCTGAAAAGAAATGAAGCAGCAGAACAACTTCATTCAACATTCATCTAGTGAAGCGACACAAGAAGTGATTTTGTGCAACACTGTTCAGTTTCATCTGTGAAACTAAGACAGAAAACGTCCCTCATCCCTAAATACCAGCAGGACATATGTTCTATCAGTGTGCTGAGAAGCATAAAACAGCCCACAACCATTGAAGGAAAGGAAAAGATCATGTTTCACAAAGATAAAAATATGGATATCATGAAGAAAAATCAACAAACTCCTGATTAATAAAGAAAATACTCATTATTTACTTCAACCAGGTTGGAATCAAAACTAAATCTTTTCACCCCTTTTAAAGAAATAAATAAACAAACTATTTACACAACTGTCAAATGAATTTTGTTGGCTGTTTAAATGTTGTGTATGTTTGCATAGTGTTGGTCCTCACTGATACAACCTATCACTGCTGTACATTTAGTGGAAATAAATCAGCTGATCATTTAGAGACGTAGCTGTAACCAGATGGAAACATGTGTCCAATGAATTACAATCCAGATAATTCACCACAGTGATACAAAAGTCCACCCATCCAGGTCCTGTCCTGCTTCTCCTGCTGAGAGTCACAGGGGACTGGAGTCAAAGCCAGTAAGCAGTGGGAGAAAGGTGGAGTCCAGTTCATCAGCAGGAGTCACACAGACAGACAACCATTGACACTGACAGCTACAAACTATTTAGTGTCCACGTTACGCAGCAGCTTTTAGGATGTGGCTGATTAGAGAAGCAAAGAAAGGCTTTCTGAGTAGAATCAGTAGAGACGACTCTCTAGTGGTCGTCACATATCTCTTATCTCAAGGTAGCATCGAATCACCAGAGCCTAGGAGGACAAATATGAGAATGGGAATGCAAAAACAAAGAAACAAGCCAACAGCAGAAGTATTCCACTTGAATTATGGTGGATCTGTTTTAGATCAACTCATATTTAAACTGATTATGTCTGTATGAAGAGAGCTGTGATGGATTCATGCTTTGAAATATCCTGTTTTACTGTCTCCAGGTGAGAAAAATGATCCTCAAAATATTTGAATGTCACCATTTAAGTTTGATAATGTTGGTTAAATATTTGTTAACTTTGTCTTTATAATCCAATCAATAATCTATTACTAGATTCTCAACCCTGATGCATTTAATCAGTTCATATTGGGATGAATGACCAGTGAATTCCCAGTTCAAACAGGACAATGTGGTGACACCAGTCCTTGTTCCAGAGCAAAATGAATCCATAAACCTAAAGAGACAAAAAGAACAAGATGACATCAAACAGAAAACTAAATCATGGACCATAAATGTTTGGAGAGTTCAATTCCACAAAGCCACATATTTACAGAACGGTTTGGACCTTAAATCTCCCAGATAGAGTCATTGAATGTGAACATTTTCTAAAACAAGTGTTGACCTGCTGTGACTCTGAAGTCGTCGGTTTGAATTTGGTTCAACACAGTTTCATCAATTGTTCTCACTGTTTTTCTCCAGGTTAATATGAGACTTTTTCATATGACCCTCTGTGACCTGCTGATGTGAAGGTTTCTGAAAGCATCTGTGTCTTTCTCTTAATAATCTCACTTCACTTCAGATTAAACAGCTTCACCTTTGTTGTGGAAAACCAACTGAAAGGCAAAGGTTTTCTTTTTTCCAGTGAATAAACACACATCTCAGAAGGTTCTTCTACACATCGTTTAAGATGGCTTTGTTTAACACCAGGTGTTCCTGTCCCATATGAAGCCACTCACTGTGTTCAGGGTGGTGTGTTTGTCATCAGGCCTCTGGCTTCAGTCTCTCAGAGAGCTCAGAGCTGTCGTCAGGAGATGGAGGACATTCAGCTGGAAAACAAAGACAAATCATTTCACTGCTGACAATTCTATCTTTGAACACCTTCTTCACAGTTTGACCTTTATGCTCCTTCACAAGAAATAAAGTGAAACAAAGATGATTCCAATAGAAAACACCACCTTTAATGTATTTAATATGATCTACAACACAGTCAGAAAACGGTGTGACTGCTCTCTCTGCCTGTGAGCCACTAACTACCTTAAAGTACTGTATGTGTTCATGTCATCAAACTGTCAGTCAGGCTTCCAGTGACATGAATGTATGTGAGTGTTTTACCAGTAACACACTGAAATAAAACAGAAGTGGGTTTGGTCAGAGTAAACTGCTGTTAAACAGAGTCTATGAAGAACAGGACATCAACATAGAATAATAATGAACATTGAACTGAAACATGACTTTGTCTTCTGTAGTCATGTCATCATGACACTGTGACTCTGAGCCTGACACCACTTCCTGTTGTTTGAACACACTTTGATGCTCTGGGAACTGAAGTTTGCTTCACGTTGAATAAAAGCATCAGGTCCAAGTCTAAAATCACAGCCAGGAAAAAGAGACCGTTTCTGTTTGGGTCCCTCACCTGTCTTCTTTTTGTAAACCTTCAATCCAATGGCAGCGATGAGGACGAGAGCAAGAACCACTGCAGCGATGATGATGATGATGATGAAGGTCACGTTAATGGGCTCCTCTGTTGAGCAGAAAACAACAACAAAAAGTCACAACCTGCACAGATGAAGCCGCTCAGAGAAGAACATCCATATTCCCAGCAGAACAATCCTGAATACAGACACTACATGTTTGATGGTTGCTGTTATGTTCCTGTCATTATTATTCTGTATATTATATTCTAACATTATATGATGACATTCTGTTCATGTTTTTAGCTCTACTTGTCTGGACATCATGACTCTATCTCTGCTGCTTTATCCTGGTCGAGCTTTGTTGTCTTTGTTTAGCTCCATGTCATGTTGGTTTCTGTCCCTTATGTTGGTTCGTGGCTCAGTCAGAGCTTCTGACGATCATATTCTAATTCCTTTTAGACTGGCACCATACTTGGCCCATAAACTGTATTGTGACTGATGTACAGATCCATACATTCATCCAGTGATTAAATCATTCTACTAAATCGACTCATCTTCAAACTAATAGTCCCTAAAATGTCTCATCTGTTGTTACATGTTAAAATGGTTACAGTGGGTCTGACAAAGATCTGAAAACTCAAGTTTGATTTCAAACTACCAAACAGTTGGAAAGGTGCATCCCTCTGCCAAGGCTGAACAATCCTACACACGTCTGTCTAACTCTTATAATGGAGGAAGAAAAGAAAAGGGAAGTGGTCTGATAACATAAATGATCAACATCATAAATATGAGACTTTTTACATCACAATTTATGGACAAATGAAGGAAAATGGTGACAAACGCTGATTTCACAACACAAAGGAGTGTTCTAAAAATGAATGTATCTGCCCATCTAACTGAAGGAGTTGATATCTGACCCATGTCCACCCCTCCAGGTTTCATGGTCATCATTCAGTAGTGTTTGTATCATCCTGCTAACAAACAAACAAACAAACAAACACATGCAGGTCCAATCAGAACCTCCTTGACTGAGGAAATGAAGTTTTATGTCCTTAATTACTGACATTGTTCTGTAGGAATCAAAGCTAAGTAAACACTGGACAGCCTCCACAAAAAGAAGAAATAATGCTGGACAACAATCATTTATTCCAACACTTTACATCTTTTCAGGGACCTGCTGATACCTTTGTCAGGGTCCAGAGGTGGACATGTGGATTGGTTTATTGATTATCTAAGCCCTAAAATTAGACAGAAAAACTACATGAAATAAACACAAAACAATACAACACAAACTAAACTTCTCTCCAACACACATAAAAATGCATGAACTGTAGGACTATTAGAGTGAAATAAATGTGTGTTTCCCACGTTCATCACTTCTGATCCCAGTCTTACCCCAGTTGGTCCAGATCTTTTCTTTGTCCAGTCTGGTGACCAAGTCGTCCTCCACACCAGAGCGCTGAAACACACAGTCGTACCTCCTCCAGTCTTCAGGTGACACTGATGAAAGGTCCAGGTCAACACTCATCTGGAAGGTCCCATCATGGTTGGGGAGGATCTCTCCGTGGTCCACGTCCTCATGAAGCTCCTCTCCATCTTTCCTCCAGAAGAGTGCGGCTCTGTCGGGGTAGAAACCTGTAGCGTGGCAGCTGACTGGAGAGGAGGGAGTCTTCTGGAGGAGAGACACTGAGGGAAGCTCTGGAGAGGAGAGACAAAGACACTTTATAGCTTCTTTATTAGTATTCACTGTTTATTATCACTCCTGTTTGATGGAAGGACTTTGAAATGTTTGAGTAACAAACACTAGATACACACATGTAAGCAATGACAACAAACCTCAGTGGAGAGTAACTGAGAAAAGAAGGGAGGGACAGAGGAGGAAAAGACAGGTGGAGAGTGGTGAGGGGGTGAGATAGATTAGAAAGGGGGAGGAGGACAGTGAGTGTGACAAAGACAGAGAGAGAGAGAGAGAGAGAAAGTGAGACAGACAGAAACACAGCAGAGAAAAAGAGAGAAAATGGAGGTAAAGAGAGAGAGAGGCAGAGATGAAGAGAGGTGAGAGAGAAGCTGAGACAAAGAGAAATGTGTGTAAACAGACACAAAGTGGGTCTCTGTGTGTTGGTTCATATTTATTGTGATGTTACTGTTGGTTAGAAACACAAGAGAAACATGAAGATTGTTGTATCCATTAAACTCCATCAGGTCATGTGACTCTACCTGTTCTCAGCAGAGAGCTCCTCCCATAGTCCAAATACTTTTTCAGCCACCCAGGACACTCCTGGGTGTGGTAATACTTCTTGTATGTCATCCAAGCTCTGTTATGATCCCACTTGTGTTTGGTGATGACAGCCTGAGGTTTGGGAGCGATCCATGTCTCTGTCTTCAGGTCCAGTACTATGAAGTCTTCTCCATTATAACCAAACTGATTAAAACCAGTAACCTCTCCAGTCTCATCATCCCACTCACAGCCAGACATGAACTGGAAAATGTGAACACCTGAGAGACAGAGACAGAGACTACAGTAAACCAGAGTGAGATCTCAGTCCAGTCATCTCTCATCAGCTGATATCACATCTTCACCACAGAGACACACTGATCCACACACACCAACACAGAGGACCTACACCTCCTGCTCTTATTGGCTCCATGGAGGCCACTCACAGCCAATCATCATCTGGACAGAGTGGACGTCTTCTAGAGAGACAGAGAGGCTGCTGGGAAACACAGTTCATATCCTGTGTTTGACCACAGAGACACACTGACTCCACTGAGACCAACACTTTATCTCCACTGTTCCAGGTGTTGTGGCTTCATGTGAGCTGCAGGAACACAAACTGAGGTGGAGTCCTGACTAGCAGACACACATTAAACCTGATCCTGGACTGAACATTACACCACTGAGACTCTGCAGCCAGTGGACCAGTCCAACAACATCCTGGTCCTGTGACAAACTACAGACTAGACTGTCCTGAAGCTGCTCTAGAAGCTTCCACTGAAGGACACTTTGAGTCCAGGATGAGTCATAGACTCCACCTGCTCCACCAGGACAGTGTGTCCAGTTCAGCAGTGTGTTACTACAACTGGTCCCAATAAGACACACACCATCAGGACCAGTATGGACACTGGGAGGCAGTCTGTGTGTCCTGATTCAACTACAAAGTGTTTCTCATTTTACTGGAACAAAATATTTCTACTTCATTATTTACATTTCTATCAATCAATTTTCTGTTGATCAACCAATTGATTAATTGACTAATGCTTCAGTACTTTCTATGTTTATTATGGGATGGACACAGTGTGGTGAAGTAAAGAGAATCTAATCTAATCTCATGTGTTGTTCTTCTCTACATGTATATTATGGGATGGACACAGTGTGGTCAGTATGTAGAGTGGTGCTGTTGAACTTTTGAAACCTCTGGTCTCAATCAGACATTTACCATGTTGTCCTGTCAGACAGGTGTATTCAAACATACTGCTACTCCTCTCATACGGGACCCAGCAGGAGCAGCCTGTGTCCCATTTACAGTCCTGCACCGTAGTTTGAGAAACCCAGCAGTCATGTTCCTCTATCAGCTGAGTGCTGTAAAACTGTTGTGATCAACAGGTTCCTACAGAGGACTTATTATGGACCAGCTCACTGTGGGCAGTTCACTGGACTTATTCTGATCTGATCTACAGGAGATCGAGTCTCAATGATCTCTGCTGGTTATTATGGGATGGACAGAAACACTGTCTCAGTGTAGCATAGCAGCATCCAGTAGTCTCAGTGTCAGTAATGTTTCTGCTGAGTCAGCCAAGAGAAGCCTCCATCAGACAGTTTGATCTACGACAATAAAACACACTGGACAGATGAACAATGGTGTGTGTGTGTTTACATCTGTTTACTAAACACTGGATGACAATATAAACAACATTTTATGAAGAGAAACATAAACAAACCTCCAGTTTGGTTGAAGCGCTGCTTTGCTGTTTCAACGTTGTCTTTGAACACCAGTTGGTGACCCACAAGGATATCAGTTCCCCTGATCCAGTACTGAGGATCATCTGCTGTGACTTTCTTCATCCAGTCCTGTTTGGGTTCTAATCTCCTGGTGTTACTGTCATAGTAACTTATTGGAACGTCATCAACCAACCCAACAGCCACAAACTCTGGGAAGTTTGAGACTCCAGAAGATGCAGTGTAGAAATTCTTCATAGAGTGAGTCACTGTAAGAAACATGAATGTCATGATTTCACTTTTATAAATCACTGAACAATTTGATTTTCCTGCACACAGAATCAAACAGAAGTCCATTCCATTCAAGACATGCTGATAATGTCTGTGGTTCAGTCAATAAATAGAACAATACATTCATAGAAACTGAGTTTGAACTCTACCTGAATATTTCTGATGATTCTGTCTGGATGAATGTTATTTATTGTGAAATAAAATGTGAAACTAGTCAGAGATGGAGGTGTTCCAGCTGTGAACCTGACTCTCATTGATAGAGACGGTTTGTAAAAACATGTTTTCTAGTCCTGATATCTCCGTGTGAAGTGAAACTCATTTCATTTCTTCTTCAGGATGCTTCATTAGTAGCTTACACTCCTCATTATCCATTAGTTTGAAATGTGAAATCACAAACCTGAGCAAAACACAAACGCTGTCTGAGATTCTCATTTGATTTTCTACATTCAACACATTCAAACTTTTTCCATCTGATGACATCACATCACTTTATGGTCTCTATCTTCTCCTATAAACTGTGAGCGATGACAACTTAAGTCTCTTCTTCTGATCACAAAGTTGAACTCTGTGAGGTTCTTGAAGCTCAAACTCAGCAGCACTTCTTCTTCTATGGTTTCACAATTTCTCCTCACGGATCAAATATCTAGACAGTGCTGTCCAGCCGATGCTGGATTCTTGAGGCTGATGCTGATCAATATTCAGGAGGTTTTTGGTGACCCTGATACAAACTGATCAGGACATTTCACAGGTAGAAAATAAACTTGTCAGTGCTCTCTGGTGGACAATCTATATCAGGGAGACACAGTTTCTAAACCATCTCAACACCAGTTTGGCCTGTGCTCCAGTTTCTTGTTCCTCATCAGCTGACATCACAGATACCAACATACCTACAATAAGCTACTGTGTGCAGATATATCTGAGGCTGATTGATCATGTAGCTCTACTAAACAGCATCTATTGTACAGACAGGAAATGGAAGAAGTGCCAGTGGGATGTGATTAGACCCAACCAACCAAACTCAGTGTGGATGAACTTCGTTAAAGCAGATGTGTTTCACTATGTGGAGTCAAACTGTGGAATTCTGTGGATTCAAATATTCATTACATATTAAAGGATTTCATCAAATATATGGAGGTCAGACGAGAACCGACGACGACATGAAGTCAATATTTATGTTAGCAGGTTGTCATTGACTGTGTTTTTCTCTGTGTGCACAGAATTGTGTTAATATGAACAGTTCAGATCAAACGTAGTGACGTGTTTGGAGACTGTAACAATATGTTCATCAGCCGATGTCTAATGATCAATAACTGATCAAACAGTGACATCATAAAATAACTAATGATTCATTGCACAATACTTCCTACTAGACAGTAAATATATTTAGACATGAAAGCCTTTGTTTTGGTGTTTGTTCCTGTTTTCTTTATTTCTCTCAGTGAGTGTTGGACTGTTTGGAGCTGCGTGCTTCTGCTGCCATTTTAGTATTAAGATCGATCAGACCGTATCGATCGATATCAGTCCTGATTTGATCAATAAAAGATGAGAAAGAAAACAGAAGAAAAGACAAACTTTTTCTGACATTTTCACCAACACAAGATTTCCTTCTGAGCAACAGTTCAACAGTGACTTCCTACATAAAACGGAACTTTATAGGAATCAATCGATGAGCTGCACAGACAGGATTTACTACGGAGAACTTTAAGATTATAGGTTGGTCACGTTTGAACATCTCTATAGTCCTAATATGTAAGGAGGTCCATCAGAAGAAGCATCAATTCATACAGTAGGCTTTATAAAGACACGAAGCATTTTTTCTTTTCCCATCACGACACTTGAAATCATCTGAACTCACCTGCCGCCGCACCGTGGAGACCTATTCCCAGGAGAAACACACAAATCAAGGTGTTCATTGTGAACTGTCACATCTGCAGCTTTGATAAACGAACAGCTGACATGTTTCTTTATCAGGACACTCAGAAATAAAGCTTCCAGTCCGACCATCAAGGCGGAAGTGAGGAGAAAACACGGAGAGCAGCGGACTTCCGCGTCCTTCTGAGCCAATGGGAATTTAGCCTGAGCATCAACGTCACTTGTAACTCGGTAGAAGTGACGCTGAGGCGATGAAGGAAAAGTGAAAGTAAAATCAGCTCATTTGAAGCTGCGTCACAGGATAGGAGACATTGTGGGCCTTTGTTTTAGTGTCTCAACTTTGTCCTCATATGAAAGGAGGATTAAATCTTCTGCTGCTCACATCTTCTATCATGTTTTGTGGCCTAATCTGATGTGATGTCAGAAATGTCTTCATTTTCTGGGAGGTCAGAGGTCACTGTCAGGACTTTGTGTGGATGCAGTCGTGTCTTCTATTGTTCTTTAGTTGTGATGAGAACATCAGCGACAAACAACAAATGAAAGTGTGCTTTCATTCATGTCGTAGTGAGTAAATGTGGTGAGGAGCTCCACGATGCTTCAACCCTGCAGCTGATGTGCAGCAGTACAGTTTCTCAGTGTGGACTGTTAGCATGTGTTACTTTAAACACATCTGTGAGCAATCATACCATCTGATGATGAAATGAGATGGAGGGGAACATCTGAGATCCTCTGTGAAGGCCATATCCACTAAGGGATTTTATTGATCTGTCAGCACGGTTCACTTCAGGCCCACTCACTGGTCTTGGCACAAATGAGGCCGACTATCAGGACAGACAATATAAAAAAACAGCAGATAGTTTCCATTAACAATATTCTACCTCAGTGTTTGACTCTGACATGAAGCCAAGAAGCAATAAATGAGACAAAGCAGACAGAGAGTCAGAGAGCTTCTTCAACACCAACATCAGATCAGATCAGCTCTGTCCTTCAGGATAAATGTCTCTGAGCTGATCTGGAGCTGTGGACGCTGAAAACTGCTGGACCAACAGAAACGTAACACCACTGTTGATGTTTGAACACCTGATGCTCTTCTTCTTTTCGCTCTTGCTGTGACGCCGTTTATGTTCCTGTTTGTGAAGCACTTTATAAAAGGTTGTAGAATTTATGTTTAATGAATAAAACTCACATGTTTACTTCTCTTCTTCAGCTGAGACAATATAATTCATGATAATGACACAAACAAGGCAACATGTGTCCCATCTTTTATTTGACTCTTTCTGTTGTTTGTGACATTGAGGCTTGAACTCTGGCTGTCAAAGGCTCTTCCTGCTGATCAATACCTGACTTTATCACTAAATGTCTACATTTCCTTTGGAATTTATCTCATTTTTTCTGAACCTTTTACTCATCAGTTCATACTGATGAACGATCATACTTAATCTTCTCTAAAAGAGGTACATGCAACACTGCAGATCCTCAGATATTGAACATGTAAGAACATAAACTTTAATCTGAACTGGGGCGGGGCGGCTGTGGCTCAGTGGTAGAGCGGTCGTCCACTTATCAGAAGGTCGGTGGTTCCATCCCAGCCCCTGCAGTCCACATGTCCAAGTGTCCTTGGGCAAGATACTGAACCCAGTTTGCTCCCAGTATCTGTTCCACTGGTGCGGAGTGATTGTGTGAATGGTTCCTGCTCCTGATGAGCAGGTGGAGCCTTGTATGGTACAACTGTATGAATGTTGGTGTGAATGGGTGAATGCTAGCTGCTGTTGTAAAGCTTTGCCTGAACCAGCGATGGTAACAGGCTGACTGGTTAACATCCCACCTAGAGACACGACGTACACCTGCAGAAGGATGGAGAATCTCAGTCATGCAGCTGTATGCAGCTATGTGGGCTTACTGTGTTCTATCCTCATTACTGCTTCTCTGATGTTTGACTGCCACCTCTTCCTACCTGTGATCCTTTCTTTCTGTCCCAGCCTGCTGTGATGAAGCCGGCCTCTAGCTCCTCTTTGTTTCTGGAACACAGATTTTTCAGCACCAGCGTCTGTATAAAACAGTAAGAAATGGAAATACTCACGTAAAGTACAAGTACAGTACATGAAATTACAGTTACATTTAACCCCTGAGCTTCATATAGCAATAAAAACGTCATGTTAATGCAATATGTAGGCCTAGATCTTCATTTTGTGGATTTGATCTTTATCCTGAATGTTTTCTTCAGTATGATTGAGTTTAATGAAGGGAACTTCAGTGTATCATCTGAACATCCTCATCCTCATATGGAAGCTCTGGAATCTGAGCCAATCACGACCCTTCATCAAAAGTGTCAGCCAGGATGGTAGTCTGAAGGGGGGGAAGAGAGCGTCATTTTCTAGCCAAATATGACAGAAGACAAATAGAATCCTGGGTTACACAGCATCACAGATATACTTATTTATCTTGGCTCCGTGTTCATTCATGCCAGGGTTTCTCCATTTTCACTCCCAAACCGAAAGAGAAAGAGAAGGAGGAGAGGTGACGCTCAGAACAGCGACCTCAGGCGCACTGAGACGTGCAGAGAGAAGCTGCAGTCAGATCCAGTATGGTTCTATCAAATGTCCTCCAAACCCCTGCAGCTGGGGTTAATTTGGACAACACAGCAGATCTGAGCTTCTTCTTCTGTCTCCGGGGCAGCAGACGGTAACAATAATGACAGAAGATGAGATGAAACTATCGGTTACGCTGAGCTCTCACCAGGATCAAAAGCCAAAGCAACTTATTTTCCTCCTCCTCATTTTAATCAATGAAACAATATAGTGATTTACGGCTGTTCTGTCATAGAGATTCATCAGCTGACCCTCCTCTGTTCCCCTCCTCCCTCCCTCACTCTAGGAACGCTGCATTAGAGGCTCTCCTTGAAGGAGCACAGACACCTAAACCTGTGAAAACAGGCACCACCATAGCAGGAGTTGTGTTCAAGGCCAGTCTGAAGCTGTTTAAAGCCAAAACATGAATGGACCAAAACAGAGACTCTCTATGTTTCAGTCCATCAACTATAAACTGGAATCTTTACATGACTTTTCAAAGCATAGCAGGTTGATTTTTTACCCTCCAACCAACCATTATTTTTCATTGATTCAGTCTAAAATAAATAGAAAGCTGATTTTTAAAATCAAATTCTTATCTTGTATGGTTGAGCACAGACTCTCCATGAAGCAGCTTTCAAGTCCAGAAGACAAACTATAAGACCAGCATGAACATCACAAAAACATACTGTGTGTTTAGCTTTTTACTGCTTTAAAAAGTTTCTGTTTATTAAACAACTGTTAAATCCCATATTCTGGAGTATCAGTGAACACAACAGGGAAAGATGTTTTATTCTTTGATGAAGCTTTATTACCTCCAAAGAGGTTATTTTTGTTGGTTTGTTTGTCTGTTTTTTAGCAGATTACACAAAAAGTTCAGAGCAGATTGTGATCATATTTTTGGAGAGGTAGGGTTTGACCCAAAGAACAATCCATTAGATTTTGGTGGTGATCTGGATCATCATCTGGATCCAGATTGTTTGAGGCTAATTCTTTACCATTATGGGATAGGGGCAGCTGAAACCTTATACCTCGCTTACTGCTTTGACACATAAAGACGTCTCTCTGTATGTCCCTATGTTTCCTGAATTACCCAGCATGATAATATTTAGGATCATTTTCCACAGTACCCCTTCTAAATATAGCATTTCTTACCTGTGCGCCTGCACCGGCAGGTTGTCCCGCTGAGGATGCCATTGTAATCCGTGATACTGCGATGTGTTAACACTCTTATGTGGAAATGGGAAACATCATTTCTTATAGCAAGGGTGTTAAACTTCACAATCTGACATATTTTACTGCTTTCATATATTGATAATTACCAAGACTGGTCTAAAACAGCTTGTTAAACGTAACTTTGTCCTGAGCATCACTTTATTTACTGCTGATCAGGAGAATACAGTGTATAGAAAAAGTTGAGTCATATTTTACAAAGTACCCACGTTTCCTGAAGGCAACATACATTTTTTTTTTTTATTTAACCTTTATTTAACCAGTAGAGTAAAACCCATTGAGATCAAAGATCTCTTTTATAAGGCTGACCTGGCCAAGAAGGCAGCAGCACACGTCATGAATTACACATAAAACAACACTGTAAACTAACAGAAGAAATATTGATACAGACAGCAATAAAAAAGAATACACAATGGAATCATATTTAAAGTGCAGGTCATGATATTAAACTCATGTAATTAAGCGAAACTAAGTACAACTACAGTCACCAATGGTCTCAGGTTCTAGTCCCTTTAGAATCCCAGCAAAGTCATTCACAGAGATCAGTTCTGGCAGGTTTAGGTCCTTCTTCAGGTTATTCCAAGCAGTGGGAGCAGCAACTTTAAAAGCTCTTTTCCCTAATTCTGTCCGAGCACACGGAACAGTCAGGTGCAGGACATTTTGTGAGTGTAGTGCATATATGTTTTGACTTCTCAGTAAATATGCAGACAGGTATGAAGGGACCAGTCCTAGAAGAGATTTGTAAATGAACGTCAGCCAGTGCGTACGTCTGCGTACATATAAGGACGGCCAGTCAGCTGCAGCATATAAAGTGCAAGACGTGGAAGACGTCCACATCCAGTGACATATCTCAAGGCACAATTATAAACAGTGTCCAGAGACCGCAAACAGTGAGCAGAGGCACCACGTATAACATGTCTCCATAATCCAGCAGAGGCAAGAAGGTTGACGATACAAGATATTTGCTCGCTCTAAAAGAAAAGCAGGATTTAAACTACACCCTTAGGACATATAAATGCAGGAGGCCCTGAGCCTTCTTTATTATGCTGTCACTCACAATCCCACGCCCCCCTCGATTGATGCCACGCCCTCTACGTCAGATCACGGCCAAAACTCTGAACCTGAAAAAAAAAACGATCTGAAAGTGAAAAAAAAAATCTGAGACCAAAAAAATAAGATTTGAATGCTAAAAAGAAAAGAAAGATTTGAATCTGAAAAAATAAAGACATGACTTTTAAATGCACCTAATTCTGTGTTCTATTTAACATATTATAGGACAGCGTGTTCAGGAATCCATGCAGCGTTTGGATCCTCATGGGGTATTGATGCGCACCCTTCAGCTGAATCCACGGAGGCGCAGGAAATACTTTGTACCAGAGCCAAACAGTTTGTGGCACATTGACAGCAATCACGGTATCTGAAGAGCATTATTACATTTGTTTTTTTTTAAATATCACAGTTGTTGGAAGTGGACGTGTTTTGATGAATATTAACATAAAAAAGTGCTAGACCATATCTTTCCTTCAAATCCATGCATGCTTGCTTGCATGCTTGGACTGCAGTCCCCTTCACCCTGTGGAAAATGAACCAGGTGAAGAAAATGGACCTGTTGAATAATGAGAATGAACCTTTCTCATCTTCTCATCCTCCATCTTTAGAGAGGATGCTCATGAGCACATGAGTCGAGCGGCTCAGCACTCTCAGCGGGTCACAGAGCTGGAGGGGCTGCTGGACGTGGTAAAGACCAGAGTCCAGGACCTGGAGGACCGCTACCTCGGCAAGGCTGTCCAGCAGCACGGCCACATGCAGCAGCTGCAGCAAGAGAACCACGAGGCACAGGTTAGTCAGCAGAATCCCACTGCAGGCTGAGCTATGCTGCTCAGACTGCACACAGGTTAGCGTAAAGTATTGAATCGTTTTTAAACGTGGATTAATAATTGTCTGTTTAAGGGTTGCATCCATTTATCAGGGGTAGTGAAATGCTGTCTATCACCTACCTTTTCTTTTTAAGACACTGTGTCAGACTCTTGAGCAGAAGCTCTCTGAACAGAGGGAGGAAGCTGCACAGCTTCAGAGGAAACTTTATTTCACAATCAAAGAAGAAGAGCGGCGATTGGCTCGACAGAGCGAGACTTTCCACACCATCTGCAACAAAGTCATCCAGCACAACACCCCTGCAGACCAGCAGTAAGCCTCCTCTCTCTGTTTTTCATCAGGGGATGTCATGAAACTTTCATCACACTCACCAGAGGGATCTCTGCTGAAGCTGCAGCCTCTGTCGGACTTAATGTTACTTAATGTTATTTAACCTTTGTGTCGTGTTCGTTTCTTCCCCCTTACTTTGGTGCTCCCGGTCAAATTTGACCGGCCTGTTTTAACTGCTCTTACATTAACACAAAAACCATTGATCATCACCAAATTTTATTTAACTCCCTTTTAAGCTGTAAACAATGTCTCAGACTACTGGTTTACACGAATAACTGCAGTGAATATACAAAGAATAGACACAGAAATTGTAAATTGTATTCCAAAATTAACATTTATTGTAAAAAAAAGAAACAAACAAAAATCAAAACAGAGACCAAATTCACAGAACATCAGAACATCAACATGAACACATCATCTGTGTGTGTGTATGTGTGTGTGTGTGTGTGTGTGTGTGGGTGCGTGTGTCTTCACACACAGGAGTGGCATTTTGCAATCTCCTGGCATCACATGTTGCCCAGATCTTGATCCCATACTTGCCTGGTTTGCTTGGGATGTACTGTTTGAACGGACAGCGACCTCTGAAAGGGACCAGGCGCTCGTCCACTGTCACCTCAGGGCCTGGATTGTACATCAGTGGTAGGCGCTCCACCCACCTGTCCCAAACATTCCTGATGGCAGCCAGTTTGTCGTCTCGCCAGCGGAAAGGTCGTGTAGTTCTGTCATCAAATCGGATAACTCGTGAGAGGACATGAAACTGTTGCAGGGACATAGTTGACCGGAATATAGGCCTCCCTGACTCCGCATCCCACAGACTTTTTGTAGCCTCATTGTTGGACCGATATACTCCTGCTAAAATCAACAGACCCATGTAGGCTTGGAGGTCTACCTGGTCCAATGCTTTCCATGTGTCCCCAAACACACGCCTCCCCTCCAGGTTTGTCATTTCCAGTATAATTTCCACAATGGACTCTGGTAAAAAGAGTTGGAAGCTGGACTTGATGTCATCCACATGAGATGTTGCATATCGTGTTGGCCCTGGCGTCATCCTAACAATATTTTCCACTCTTGCTCTGCCTCCTCTGTCCTGGGTGGATGAATACCAGAGCAAATTGCCATCCTTGGACTGGAATGTCACCTCAGGTGCCTCTTCCTCAGGTGCCTCTTCCCCAGGTGTGTCTTCCTCAGGGGCCTCTTCCTCGCCATCTATTGACTGGTCGGTCTCACAATGGTCTGGATCAAAATCGGGATCGATGTTGTCTTCTATTTCTGAGACATCCTCCTCTATTTCTGGTTCAACTTCAATCCCCTCTTCATCACGTTGAAACAAAAGTTCAAGAGCCTCTCTGACGAGAAATCGTCTGACCGGGCGCCTACTCATTGTGTTCAGAGTAAAATGAGAGCAATGCACACAAAAAAAGCTATATATAAGGGGTCTGTGAGAAGATATGATACATTTTGTATCGGAAAGTGTGGTTCACGTGGGGGGGTGGCCACATAAGCCCGGGAAATAGACAGGTTCCCATAACAAACACCTAATTGTTTACTTTGAAATGTGGAACAGGTGTTATACGTTTAGTCTGGAAGGTGTGGTTCACGTGGGGAGATAGGCACATAAGCGTGGGAAATATGTGGGACGAGGAGACACCTAATTGTTCAGTCTGAAAGGGGTTCACGTGGGGTGGAGTGTGTGTGTGTGGAGTGTGTGTGTGTGTGTGTGTGTGTGTGTGGAGTGTGTGTGTGTGTGTGTGTGTGTGTGTGGAGTGTGTGTGTGTGTGTGTGTGTGCGTGTAGGTGTGTGGGTGTGTGTGTGTGGTGGTGGTTGTGGATTTGTGGTTGTGTACTATCTGATGGATGAACACAATCTAGGGTCACCCATTAATTTCCTATGGCGGTCATTTTTGACCGGGAACACCACAGGTTTTACAAAGTTGACTAAACCACTCAAAATTCAATGAAAGTGGTGATCAGCAATTGTATATGTTCAAATGCCTAGTGTGGAGGATATCATAAGGCCTTGAGACGATCAAATGTAAAACACAATATTTATGATTGATGAAAGTAGGAAATCGGTCAGATTTGACCCGAACACGACAGAAAGGTTAATGTCATGTCCTTAGGAAAGATGCTGAACCCCATGTTGCTGCTGATGGCTGTTTCATTGGTGTGTGAGTGATTGTGTGAATGTCCTGATGAGCAGGTGGCACCTTGCATGGTAGCCTCTGTGGCCACTGTATGAATGTGTGCAGTGAAATGCATTGAGTCATCAGTCAGATTAGAAAGGCTGTATAAGTACAGTCCATTTATACAGCATAAAGTATCTGCTGCAATAGAAATGATACTCAATCAATCAATCAATCAATCGTCTTTGTTTATTTTATATTTCTATTGATCTGTGCTGTCTAGCTAGCTAATGCTAACAGAGTGATGTCCATACTATTAAAGCTATCTAGTATGATGAGGATAGTGGATAGTGCACAGATGAAATAAGAGCACCCAGTGGAAAACATGTAGATATTCTTTGTTGGATTGTCTGTAAAATTAGCCAGAAAACAGGACAGACACTGAAGCTTCATTCATGAACAGTTTGGACATCCGTCACAGATGAAAAGGTTAACACACAAGCTGCAGCCGAAGCTCAAAGAAACCAAAGCAGAGCACAGAAGCTACACTTGGACAAGTTATCACAGGATAAAACAGACATTTTAAAGTTAAACGTCAGTCAATCGATTTCAGCTCAGCCTTTAACACCATCATCCCAGACATACTGGTCATTAAGCTATCAGGCTTAGGCCTCCCCCCACCCACCTGTTCCTGGCTAAAGGACTTCTTAACCAACCGCCCCAGACTGTGAAACTTGGCCCTCACCACACCTTCACCCTCAGGGATGTGTGCTGAGTCCACTACTGTACTCTCTCTCCACATACGACTGCAGCCCAGCCCACTCAGGTAACGCCATCGTCAAATTTGCTGACGACACAACTGTGGTTGGACTGATCACAGAGGGAGACGAGTCTGCCTACAGAGATGAGATCCTGAGACTAACAGCGTGGTGTTCAGCAAACAACCTGACACTGAACACCACAGAAACCAAGGAAATCACCCTGGATTTCAGGAAGAACAATGCAGACCCCTCCTCCCTTACATCGGTGGTGTTTGTGTAGAGAGGGTCCAGACTTTCAAATTCCTAGGCACCCTCATCTCTGCTGACCTCTCATGGACTGCAAACACCTCAGCGCTCATCATGAAGGCACAGCAGCGACTACATCTGCTGAAGGTGCTCAGGAAAAACAACCTGGACAGAAAGCTGCTGGTGACCTTCTACCGCTCTTCTGTTGAGAGCCTGATGACGTCCTGCATCACTGTGTGGTATCAGCTGCACTGAGGCAGACAGGAAGGGGCTTCAGAGAGTCATAAATGCAGCACAAAAGATCATCAGCTGCCCTCTGCCCTCCCTGAAAGACATTTAGATCTCCTGCTGCCTCAGCAGAGCAGTGAAATCATGAAGGACAGATTTCACCCTGGTTCCACCTGTTTGACCTGCTGCCCTCTGGCAGAAGCTGCAGGTGTATGAAGACAAGAACTAACAGACTCAAGAACAGCTTCTTCCCCAAAGCCACAATCATCCTGAACTCAAACACTCACTGACACACACACACACACACACACACACACACACACACACGCACGCACACACACACACACACACACACACACACAGACACACACACACACACACACACACACACACACACACACACACACACACGCACACACACACAAACACACAAGGGCAGCTGTGGCCTTTTTCTGTTCCTTTGTTCAACATTTTTGCTGTCTGTAAATTTCCACCAGGGGCATGATGGGAAATAATCTAAAAAGAAATAAACAAGTTTTTTGTAAAATCCTATAGTGTGTGACTAAAAACTCTGTGATTTATAACAAATTGTCCTTGGATGTGAGTGTCTGTAAAATGTCTGTCTTTTAAAAGTCAGACATTTGTCTTTAAAGTCTCTCCAAAGTCTTCTAGTGTAAGGTAGGGATAGGTTTCAATAGTCCCATGATAGTTTGACCCTCGTAATATGACTCCTCACTATGAAAACCTGCCCCTAGAATTTGGAATCACATTGGTATAATTTTCATTTTGATAGTAAGTCATGAAAATTAGTATTTCACTAATGGTGGTTTTTCTTCAGAATCAGTAACTTTTGAAGATTCGTCAAATTTGACACCAAACTGAATCGGCTCAGTTTCAGCTGCAAGTTTTTTTCAAGTCTGTATCGTTATTTATTATCTCACAGAAGTGAATCCAGGATCCAGAGCATTAGGATCCAGATCAGACTCTCATGCATGCTGGATCTTAAGGGCTTGTCATTGTGTCATTTTGTCCAGGTATTGTAGACATAATCCATGAAGTTAGAAGAACAAATCTTGTTTTGCCCCTGCCCTATAATGGTAAAGAATCCTTTAAAAAAGATCACCACCAAAATCTAACGGACTGTTCCCTGGGGCCATAAGCTGTAAAACCTGGTGAGTTAGTTCAACTCAAACAGTTTGAGGGAACCAATTAAATTGTTTAACTCAAATAATTATTTCAACATGATTTGTTTTGAGTGAAAATAATAGTGCTCATTGTTAAGGTAACTCGGTTAAATTAAGTCAATAGTACCAGTTCTATAAAGTTAGTTGAACTTCAACTATAGGACATAGAAACAAACAACCTCTACTTCAAATCATGGCTCACCCTCTTCATTAAAATGTTGTGGGATTGAGAGAGTCATGATGCCACCAGAGGAGGACATGTTCTGAAGAAACTGGCCCAGAGAGAAATGTTTTGGATACACAAACTCAATACTATGGCACCAAATGGACTTAATGATGATTTCAGCTTAAAATGCTTTTTGAATTGAGATGATGATTTAAGGATGTCTTTCTGTAATAGTGCATGATGGCCAGGAATAGTGTGTTGTGAAGCTTCATGTTGTATAGAATGGGGTTATCTGTGATTGGTCTTTGTACCGAGAAGCATGGGAAAGTGATTGGATCCTAAATAATTGGGTCCAACCCCCAGCTGTGTGCTTTCTCTGCCCTTGTGTGTTTATTACCAAACTGAACCTGCACAGTACTGCAAACGCTCTGATGAAGGCTTTGTGCTGAAACATGTAAGTGTTTATTCATTGTGCTGTGAGCCAAATAAATAAGTGAAATGTGAGTATTTTGTCCTTCTGGATTTTGGGTCTAGCACTCCACTAAGAATCCCATTGTTGAAGCGCAACCTCTTTTTCTAAAACACATATATTATAAAGTGTCTTTATGTTTAACTGAAACATGCAGTTCATTTAAGTTAACATTAAAATATACTCATTGAAAGACTGAGAAAAAAGGTTTGAAGTTGTTTATAAAATGAGATATTTTGCAATAAGTTTTAATTTTTTCCACGTAGAAGCAAATATCAAAATGAATTTATTGAACAAGTGTATCTGAGAAGACACATAAGAGAAGCAACAAAAGAAGGGTTTCATGTGCACACACTAAACTGCATTAGAAGTTTGTTCTGATTTATTCTGTTTTAGAGTTTTCTCTATTTCCTTTAGTTAAACCAGTAGATTAATTTGATCCAGTTAAAAGAAAAGTAAACTCACAATCACCATTAGATTATTGTTAGACAAAAACTATGTTAAAAGAACTTCTTCACAAATTATAGTTTGGTAAAATTGATGTTTATTGTCATAGTACACTGTAGTATATGCATTTATTTAGTCTAGTGTGTGGATTATAGAATCACATCACTGAGCACACATAAACTACAGCATGACCAAATCCATTGACATCCTTTAATATTTACCACCACAAATTTGCTTGAAGAGAAAAAAGCTTAACAATTTTTATTTTTTACTGTTTGTCCTGGAAATCTCAAGCTGGTGCAGGAATCTTCAGAATGGGTATCAGACACCACATCCAACCATGGCAGGACATCAGTTACAGTTAAAGTGTCAGCCATAGATGACAGCTTCAGGAACATCCTGTGTGAAAGACAAGAGACATGACAAAGGTGTTCATCTCAAGCATCATCTCTCACTCTGTTTATTCACTTGTCCTCTATGGAGGTTATCAGGGCACAGAAATAAACAAACACTTAAATTTGACATAGCTGAATGTATTTATCTCAGTTCATTCAATTAGTTGAAAATACCTATATCATCATCTTGAGTGTCAGACCCAAGGCCATGTCCACTGTAGAGATACATCTTTGTGTTTGACTCCAGCTGCTCTGGTTCCTGTCAATGAATTGTTCCCATTTTCAGTCAAAGGCAAAATCAAAAACTTTGACAAAAAGCTAACAAGAATATTAAATGAGTTCAAGCTTAATTTATTTTAGTTTTTTTTCACAGTTTAAAAATAAGCAAATAATAAATAATAGGAAGGATAACAAATAACATACAGTGCGGGGAGAGGCACAAAACCCAGTGGGCTTATTTCAAACCTCCATATAAATAATAACGTTTCACCAAAATCTAAAGACAATTATATCAATAAAGTGCTGTGAAACTATATCAAGGTGGAAACAGAAAGTGTGAGTAAATGACATGAGTGTAATAAATTAGTGTGTATGTGTGCCTGTGAGGGACTCTGAGCGATGATAAGAATCAATAGCAACAACAGCTTAAGTGTCAGTCATGGAGTTTAAGGTTCACTCCTTTATTATAAGTTGGCTGTGTGAAGGAAAAGAGACGTGAGAAATATGTTCATCTCCGGCATCAACACTCAGTCTGTTTATTCCTTTTCCCTCTATGGAGGTTATCAGGGCACGGAAATACACAAACAATTCAATTTGAAGTAGCTAAATGTTTCTATCTCAGTTCATTCAGTTAGTTGAAAATACCTACATCATCGTTTTGAGTGTCAGACCCAATGCCAACGGGGCTACCCTGTCCCGCTGACTTCAGCAGCCTTGGTACCTGTCAATGAATTGTTCCCATTTTCAGTCAAAGGCAAAATCAAAAACTGTCACAAAAAGCTAACAAGAATACTAAAAGAGTTCAAGCTTATTTTATTTTAGTTTTTTTCACAATTTAAAAATAAGCAAATAATAAATAATAGCAAGGATAACAAATAACATACAGTGCGGGGAGAGGCACAAAACCCAGTGGGCTTATTTCAAACCTCCATATAAATAATAACATTTCACCAAAATGTAAAGACAATTATATCAATAAAAGTGCTGTGAAACTAGTAATAATAATAATAATATATATATATATATATATATATATATATATATATATATATATATATATATATATATATATATATATACAATCAATCAATACAACAATACAACAATACAATCAATCATTTTGACAAAATGGTAATAAGCAAATCAAACGAGTCAAGATGTTACATAACTGACTGAAGCAGCAGAGCTCTCCTGAATACAAATAAAGGTGAGCATGACGGCCACTGCAACTGTAACCCTGAAAGTCTTCATCTCTGGAGGTTTGACTGGTTTAGTTTGGACTCCTTTGACTTCTTCTCCTCTCTGATGGCTGAATGTGATAAATGTGTTTATACTCACCTTGACCTCTGTTACCTCATCACTGACAGCACCTTAGAATGGAAGATTCTTCAACAACGGTAAGTATTAATTATCTGTTTTCTTTGCCTGTTCCACAGATCAGTCATTACCATTTTAAAAGCAGATTCTGTAACTGCTTTGTTTCCTGAGAACAAAAGTACCATAGTGTCAGTCATATACAGTCATATTTGACCTTTATTTAAAGACCAGTTCCATAAACACAACACTCTGAAACTGTAATCATGACATCATGAGTTTTGTTCCCAATTGTTCATGTAGGTCAGAGTTGGAGAGAATTGAAGTACATGTAATTAGCTTTGCAGCCACGCTATAGTTATCCTGTCCTTTCTTTTTATTTTTCTTCTTCTTCTTTCGTACGTTTTTTGACACTCATCTACTTCCTCATACTTCAACCTAGAAACTTCATTCAAATGTCAAAACATTCAGGACATTGTGGGTCTTATTTATATTTTTCATATCTTTCATAATTTCCAAGATATTCCTAATTCTCTGGAAAAAGACTTCCCCATTCATTCCTATGGGAAAAGTTCCTCAAAACTTCAAAATCTTCATACTTTTCGACGATTCACTAATCCTTCATACTTTCAGCTAGAAACACCAATCAAAGTTTCAGGCGCTCAGACAGGTTTCAACTTTTCCGAAAAAACATGAAACTAATTCTCTATCATTCATAGTTTTCACTTCCTCAAACTTCATGTCGTTTCAGTGTTTCACCCAATCCTAGAGTGAGAGCTGGGATCTGCTAGAGTGAAGAGAGGACAGAAAATAAAACAGAAATGGACGAACAAAATCACCCACATGCCCACAATTTTGACTCTACAGCCATAAAACTCACAGAAACGGTAGGAAAACTTCCTCTAGTTATTATTAGTATTATTGTATACTTAGACACAGTTATACTACTTATTATAGATACTATTTTCAATATTTCAACGATTGCAGCTGTTAATATTGTTGTTGCTGTACATCTTTGTATCTCTCTCTCTTGCTCTGTCAGCCCACCTCAGGGTCAGGGTCTGTCCTCAGGGTCAGGGTCTGTCCTCAGGGTCAGGGTCTGTCCTCAGGGTCAGGGTCTGTCCTCAGGGTCAGGGTCTGTCCTCAGGGTCAGGGTCTGTCCTCAGGATCATGGTCTGTCCTCAGAGTCAGGGTCTGTCCTCAGGATCAGGGTCTGTCCTCAGGGTCAGGGTCTGTCCTCAGGGTCAGGGTCTGTCCTCAGGGTCAGGGTCTGTCCTCAGGGTCAGGGTCTGTCCTCAGGGTCAGGGTCTGTCCTGAGGTTTCTGCCTGTTAAAGGCAGTTTTTCCTCACCACAGTCACTGAATGCCTCCTCATGGTGGAATGTGGTTTATGTCTAGTTCTGCACTTTTGGAGTGTCATGAGGAAGCTTTTGTTCTGATTTTGTTCTATATGAAAATCGATGTGACTCAGGCAGAAATCTTCACACATGAGGTAATGTTTTATTCATGTTGTGTTTAATTGTGTTCAACAACTTCTTTCCTCTGGTTCTTGATGTTAAAGGGACAGGAGACCAAATGAAATATTAAAGGAAATCACAGGAAAATATTACATATAAATATAATATAATATATATATAAATAAATATAAGTAAAATATTAAAGGAAATCACAGGAAAATATTACATATAAATATAATATAATATATATATAAATAAATATAAGTAAAATATTAAAGGAAATCACAGTTTTCCCAAGGTTTGAAATACTGTAGGAAACATGAGATCATAAAAGTACACAACTCAACAAAGCAACTAACAATATATTACTTCATCTATCTTCACGGTGCTTTTATGGCTTTCTTGTAAGTAACCATGGCAACACGAAATAAACAGAAGTATGTGAATGTAACATGCTTCATTTAAAGACTGTACAGGGTGATTCAGGTAGACATTTTTCTTCAAGCCCAGCTGTTGGTAGTCACTCCACCAGTAACAGCAGCAGGCAGATATGTGCTGTAGGCTGAAGCTGCAGTGTATATTAGACTGCACAAACCACCATCTTCACTTTGAGCCTCTTCCCTCAAGCCATAGTTGCAGAATATTCACTCAGGAGGGCTTTGATTTTCCTTGTGATCCAGGGCTTATTTTTGGAGACATACGTTAGTCTGAGCAGGAACATTGTACACAGACAAATTGATGTAAGACCAATATGTTTGAAATCACCTGTGCGTGACTGAACATCATCAGTATCTGTGTCGCAGTGTTTTGAAAAGTGTCCATGGAGTGATGCAGGCATCAAAAACATTAAGAACACTGAAGTGGGGAAAGAAAACGGTGTAACCTGGAAATTCACAGATATTTCCAGTTGTATCTGTCTTGTAAGGGAAAAGGTTTGGTCCAGCAGGGCTTTCACTTTTTGTGTCTCAACAATGCCTGATGGGAACTCACACTTATCCACGGTTTGCTGCTGTGATCTGACAGGAAGAGCAAAGCATCTGAAACTGTAGTGAGATTAAATACAGCAGGTTACAGAAACTGTGTCTTGCTTGTCACTGTTTATTTTTTATTGATGATAGAAAAAGAGTAGGATGACATGCAAAAGGGCCACAGCAGGAAATCTGACAGTGACATACTGGAACTAATTAACAAGAAATTCTATGACCCCTAACACAGTAGGTTATTATGTTTACAAGTAATCAGATTAGTCAGAAACACATGGAATCTGATGAGTTCACATGCTCTGCAGTGACCTGGTTATAGATAGATATATATAAGAACCTTCAGTCGCACTGAGGAGCAAAACATCCTGCAAATGGATTATTATGGTAGAAACAGCAAAACCAGCTCCAAAACAAACTATTATCTCCTTAAATTAAAGGCAGCTGGACTCGACAGTGATCCTTAAAAACACTTGACTCGTACTTCAAGGTGGGACATGTTGGCAAAATGAAAGTTATAGGACACCAATGGATAATCTGGATGTATGAGGACAGGTTTGTGCTAAATTAAACCTTGGAGAGACATTTTCTGCATGCAGCAGCATTGATGCTTCCAGTGAGGATGTGTGGGTGACACCATGCTGCCATATCCCTCACTGCAAGGACGACTTTATGAAGCTGAGAATGTTGGTTTGGCAACAGGCTTCTTAACAAATGAAGCTCCAGTGTAAGTTCAGTCAGGAAGACTAAACCTTTGCACACTCAGGCTACAGTTTTTTCCTCTTGCTGTTCTGTCATTCACACCTCTCACACATGCTCAGTCTGCTTTCCCTGCTGTCAGAGTCTGGGGCTGTTAATTGAGTTATCAGCTGTTCCTATGATCCGGCCAATAGCACAGCGACACATTTTCATTGTCAGCCTATCATGTTGCTGCTGTCTTTTTAAATATGACTCCAGTTCTTTCAT
>CM075198.1:24966906-25134406 GCA_037577475.1 Chaunax sp. Z400 | reverse complement strand
CCCTACAGTCCCTTTATAATTGGAGCGATGGGAGATACAAAAATAGACAACCCTCTCCGGTTCCTGTCTGCCCTGCCAGTGTGAATTCTTCTGGACTGAAAAAAATTTGGAGAACTGATTGACTGAACTTGGCTTTTTTTTAATCTATGAGGAACCGTTTCTATTGAAAACCTGTTTACTATTCAGACACATATTTCTAAATACTATGAATCTGGAGAGAGTACATGGCACTAATTATATATTTATACTGGTCATTTACTGCAGCGCTGTATTTACTGCAGTTTTCAGCCCTAGACAGAACATTCTGGGCATTAATACAACAGGAGAAAAGAGAAGAAAAAAGAAAAGAAAAAGAATAAGAAATGACATCATAAACATGGTCAGGGGCAGTAAAGTATAAATAGCGTATATAATATAGTGTTAAACCCTAACAGTGTAGTTGTGTGTCTGTATCATGTATCAGGTACATTTTTCCCAGTTCTTAACAGAGATACTGTCTCTGACTTTTAGCCGGTGTGTCAGCTGTTCCACTCAGCAGATGTCTTGGACGTCTCAAACCACTGTTCTCTCCATGGAGATTCTACTTTACACCAGTTTCTTGTTTGTAGCTTTTTTGCTGGCTATAAACAACATTTTTGCCAGATATCTATCCCTTTTTCTTTTTTTTATAGCATCATCAATGTTCCCTCAATGCATCACAGCACAGTGTTTGGTACAGCATATCCCAGAATGTCCTTTACAGTTGGATAAACAGTGTTTTCATACATCGCTCTGGGTCTCAGCTGGTCTTCTTTACGGCGGCCATGTTGTTATGAAAATGTTCCTGTATAGATGTGAGAAAAGGCTCAAGTCCCTCTGTGTCCTCTGTACTGTGGTCATTTGCTGACGTCTCTGTCTCGTCCCTCGACAGAATCCTGCAGAGTTTATTAGTCAGCATGTGTTGATAAGACAAGAATGATTATGAACACAGGCTTAAATGCAAAGGCCCAGTGATATCTTATCCTCATCCAAAGACACAGACTGCATGATAACACCAGGTAGAAATGGGCTCATAATAACCCTGTAATGCTGACAATTCCACAACTTTTACCTGACAGCCTCTTAGTGTTAACTTTAGTCTCTTAAGTGGACTTGTGCATGATCTATTTTTGTAAATTCTTAAAAGAGAATCTGAGAGCTGAGAGCTTCACATGATGACACGAAGGCATCAGAGAATCCCAGCTGCTTTTGACTCTGTTCAAAAAGTTCAAGAACAATCCTGACAGCTGTCAAATTTCATTTCTTCAGATGACATTTCTGTAGATGCTGCTGATAAACAAAGATTATTTGTTGGCTCCCAGGGCGTCCAAATGCTTCACTTGTGTGAGGAACATAGCAGCGCAGTCCTGTAGGTGTGAATGATGCCTCAGCCCTTTGTCACATGTCATCCATCTCTCTGTACTGTAGGTCCCATGTCATTATAAGCTACCCTGCATGAGAAGTACTGCAAAACCGTGTCACTAGTGTGCAGCTGTTCACTAGCTGCCCGGCCTGGTGGAGTCAGATCACTGTGCTGGTTTTTGGCTGCAGAGCGCTGATGTGGCCACTGGACAGAAATGTAAGCCCACATATCTACTTCAGCCAAAAACATTGACATGCTAAATTGTCACTGGAGGTACAAGCCAGTGTACTCTTGGTACCAGTCCCATGGATAAGTGGGGAGGTTTGCATCAGGAAGGGAATCCAGTATAAAACCAGTGGCATCAACAATGTGAATGGAAAAATCTGCTGTGGTGAATCGGGAGCAGCCGAAAGAAGAAGACTGAGAGGAAGTTCTGTATTCACTTGAGTAAAGGTTTGAGAAGGACTTGTAAATGATTCCATTCTGATTTTGTTCAGCCTTCGTGTTGTGTTCAGGGGCCTCATTTACAAAAGGTTGCTGCGCACAAAAAAAGGAGCGTAAACGGGGGTGAAATGTGTGTAAACATCTTTCACTGCAAACGTTGGTCTTTATAGAGAATTTCTCAGCAGAAAGAGGTTCAGATTTCTACGTAAACTTTCATCCTGCTGTAGAGTCAGAATCAGAGACACTCGATGGTTTTATCACTAAATAAAGTTCAGTCAGAAGTAAAAACACAGATGAATGTAAAACACACATCAGCACATATCTATTTCATAATGTATAGGCCTGCCTCTGATGGGGGATATAGTCTATATTTATGTGTTATAATATGTAAATGTAATTTAATGTCATTATATTGTTTGATGCAGATATGGTTGAATTATTTGTTCCATCTTTAATTGAATGTCAGCTTTGTGTATCAGTCAGGAGGTGAGACTTTTCCTCTGTGTGTCAAACAGTTTCTGACTGCAGTCAAAATGTTGTTTTTAAAGGCTACAAACCAACAAATATGGACAGAAGCAGAATATTTGGTTTGATAAAAACATTTTTTACATCTCTCTTTTTTCAGCTGTGTGTTTTTGACCTTCTTTTTGACTCTGCAACAGTTGGTTGTTTGATCCGACCCTGTTCACCATCCACCACATGCTTCTGTCAGACAAACTGCTGGAGACGCAGCTGACTTGTCCTTTAACTGTGTTTTATTAACACACTGCACAACATCAACATGAGCTCTGAGCCAGTAACACCAGAGAATCTCAACCAGCCTTGTTGATCACTCAAACAGTGACACCGTCTAGCTCTCTGATTTGCTAGACAGCATGTCAGTCTACAGTATTAGTATTAACATCATCAGTTTGTTGTGGACATTCACTCTGGCTTCTTCCTGGATCTGCTTATTATGGATATATATATAAAAGAGTATACTACTATACTATACTGTACTGTACTTTTGAGAGTACACTTGTGTATGTCAGAGTGTGTAGCAGTGTAGCAGTAAACTTCATAGTGATATGGATAATCAATAAAAGTGCAGCATTCTCTCATAACAGCCTTCTGATATAGAAATCCATGTTTGGACTCAGAAACAATACATTTCCACCCCATATCAGCTGCACAGTGAATCGCTCAGAATGACGTCTTTAGAGCAGATTCATACTAAGCTCTAGACAGAAGAATCATTCAGAGAGCTGTGTTTTGACTGTCGCACACAGGGAACAATCTCAAAATGAAAGTGTGCTGAACTGAAGTGTAAAAGCCACAGCTCATCATCCAGGTGGAAATGATGAAGAAGCCTCTGCCTTTTAGCAGAGACATGATGCTGTTTGTTACTCTACCTACACGTTATACTGTACTTTAACTCTTACATTCTTAGGAGCCTAAAATGAATCCAAAAAGGTCCCTTTTTCACTTTTGTTCTCATCTTTGTTGCCCCCAACAGTGACTGTGGTAAATTGTAGGAAATAGTTGTGTGGATGTTTTGCCAGAGGACAGAATAATCAACCATACTGGTGTAGTGAATTACTGCTACTGACAGGGTGATCAGTTCTTCTGTTTGTGTCTGTATCCACTAGAAAACGTTCGATGTTGTTTCCATATAGTGAACCTGTCTGTCAGCAGGGTGGAAGGAATAACCTCTGGTTCATCCAGCTCTGATGGAGATTTAGGATTTATGTTCAGTTTGGAAGTTGAACTGTTTGATGTTGATGGCAGGATAAAAAGCCTGATCCAAATGAATAAACATGTGAACAGAAACTGTGCTGCGTGTTTCTTCACCTTCATCACATGTTCAGTCAGAATGAAAAGGCTTTTGCAGAACGTACACAAAGCCTTGCAGGTATAGTGTCTGTTTTTCTGATGATGATACATTTCCTGTCCTTTTCTGAGGTTTTTCACAGATTTACACTAATTTCCACCTTCTTTTCTAATCAACTCCACTTCAGTTTGTTCTAGACACATTTCTATTTTACTCTTATCACAGCCCATTATTTTTTCTCTCTAAGTAAAAAAGCGAATAAGTATAGTCGTAATGACCCATAATAGTGCTTTTATTTTTTTCGTTTACCATTTACACCTATTGTACATTTTTTATTTCTAAATTAATTTGCATCATCTTTTGCATTTATGTTTCATGTTTCAGTAGATTTGATCCTCTGGTTATTTGTTGGAGGGGCGTCGACCCCAGTGCCCTGTATCCACAAACCGCCACTGGGTCATTCCTGATTTTCTTCACTTGTTCCTTAGTAACCAATCACATGTCTGTGCTGCATGTTGTAAAGTGTGACTCAGCATGACTGTAATAATACCAGGAAGTGATGCTGATGACGTGTACAGACACAGTTATTAATTTAATCAAAAGTATCCTTTACTATTTATAATTACAACTATGATGCTTTATGTAGTAATACGTGAATTTTACACCTGGACCGTCATTTACCTGATAAGAAATCACAGCACTGCACTCTGGTTTACACCCCTCTCTAAGTCACGCCCTGAGGAACACCCGTTGTGGGTCGAAACCGGCCGGCGTTTTTCCTTCTATTATGATGTTTTTAGGATTTTATTCACCAAGATATGCCCTAACAAATAAAGGCATTTTAGTCCTACCCTTGACTCGGTGCTGGTGTGCCTGAAGTAAACCGAGCGGCTTTGTTTTTTTTCTGCGATTACTGTAATAATGTTGGGATTAGACTTCAACAAATGTGGTTTTACTGTTGAAAACTGGCTCAAACCTTTTGTTTGTAAGAGGCTTCAGGTGTTAAACTGGTCTTGAATTTCACTTTGCCTCCATTTCTCCCTATCTTCATCTTCTCATACAGTCAGATTCCTCATCATCAGCCTGACTCACCTGTCATCTCCTCAGATTAGACAGAGCAGCACACGGAAGTGGAGCTGACAGCCAGTGTGAGGAGGACGAGATGAAACGGAGAAAGGGAAGCAGAGGGTTGCTGACTACAAAACATTCCTACTTCCATCCATCTACCTTCTTCCGATCTCTCACCTCTCCTCCCCCCCGCTGATGTCTTTGGGCTCCTGCCTGGCTCTCCTGATGGGATGCCTTTTTGTTTTTGACATGCAGGACATCTGAGTGGAGGAATGCAACAACAGACCTCATGGCAGAAATGTCAGTCAGTTATTTGTAGATTATTTTTCTAAAGCGTTGGAAGTTCATGTAGTGTTGGAACAGAAAGTAGTTAAAGGATAAGAGATGCTTGATGACATGGAGTGATCTGCAAACTAGTTATGAATGTATTTACTATATAGATGAACACAAGTAAGCATGTTATAGATGACCTATTCCACCCATTGATTATAATCGATTTTTTTATCAGAATTTTTTTACTTTGTTGAAAGGATAGCCCCTTGAGATGTAGCATCTCATCTTCAAGGGGGTCCTATAGACATAGATAAACATTTAAAAAACTACATAAAAAAACAACATACAGACAAAATGCATTACATAACAAACATACACTACAAATACACAAATACAGACATCTCGCTCACAATCAGCCACCCACACCCATGCCTTCAGCTATTATACAAGAACAATTAGAATCATATACAATGACCTTTCATAGCAGTTTTGAATATGACAACCTAAAAACATGAGATGGGAATATAAAGAAGTCCGCAAGAAAAGAGGAAGATTATTCCAGTCAGATGGAGCTTTATATTGGAACGACCTACGTCCAACTTCTTTAAAGAGATATTGCATATGTCTAATTGGATATAAGGAATTACATGAAATCAAAAACTCTTTCAAATACGAGGGACAATTGAAATGAACACATTTGAAGATAAACTAGTGGAATTACCTTCTAGATTTGGCTGCAACCAGTTCAGTGACTCATACGTGCAGCAATGGTGAGTTCTGTTTGGACAAATCTACATAGTGAATTATACACTAAATTAATAGATCCTAGATATGTGTCAGATGTGTTTTGATAAACAATATCAGCATAATCAATACTACGTAATATCAACTGTGAAATTATTCTTTTTCTAACCTGAAATGTAAAACAATTAATTGATGGATGAAGTGAACTCAGACAGCCGTTTAATAATCAAATCAATGTGGGGCTTAAAGGAGAGTTCAGGGTCAATCCGAAGAGTCAACTTCCTCCAGAAAGTTTTCACATTTTATCAGGATTAACGACTTTAATCAGTAAATGTTATTTAGCAGAGATTAATGAAAATACTAACCATATCTGACATCTAGGTTTCTTGTAATTGAGGTAAAGTCAACATCTGTGAAGTTTCTTTTCTTTTTTAACATAAATTAAGGTTGTGTTGTTTGAAAACTAAATAATGTTGAGGGTCCAACAGACCTGTGAACATAGATGACTAACAACAAAACAAACACCTCACATGGAAGACAAAGGGACGCTCACTGTAAAGAACTTGAAGGAAATGAAATATGTTTGATGCATATTTTTTTTAGCGGCTCTTCTTTATGCTGCAGGAGCACAAGCAGCAACAGCACAGTGGGATGTCAGATAAAGAGCTACAGACACCAGGTTCTAGCTGCAAACAGCTCACCTCCAACAGGTAAACAACTTGTTTTACCCGTCATGCTATGTGATGGAAAAACAGACAGAAAGCCACAGAGAAAATAACTGAAGAAAAGGAACGTGTTTATTCACAGTTTTAGGGCCACCCAGGATCATCCTGCTGCTTTTAAACGTTATCGACACAAGGCAAGCATGTCATCACACCTTCCAGCAGGTCACACTGTTGTAATGCAGATGCAAATCCCAGCTGCCTGGGCTGATGTGCTCAGTCAAACTCAAGTCAAGCCAAGCCAACACATGCATATGGAAAAAAAGGGTTTCCTATCCAGGCAATTCAAACTGCCAGCAAAATAAAAGAACGAAACAAATCACCAAACAGGCAGTCAGACAACCAGGTAAGAAAAATGGTATCCTGTCATCTAATCATGCAGACATGAACACATATCCAAGCCTTCAGGCAGGCAAACAGTGAGGTGAGAATAAATGAGACAGTGAAATGAAGCCTAAAGACACATGGGCATGTAAATGGAAATACATATATTAAGGCCATCAGACAGTCAGACGAGAAAACTGAGAGGCATGAGAGGGAGAGGAGGGTGACCAGGCGTCCAGGTCATCAGACAGATGGTCAGACTGCAGAAATATTACTATTGATTTCCTCTCTTTGATCCAGCCTGTAAACCACATCAAACGTTCAGCCCCAGACTCACAAACAGAAACACAATATTTGGCCCTTTTCTCCCCTTTCAGGTTTTCCCCAAACGCCTCTGAATTCCTCCATGACAACCCTCAGGATGCCATTGCATCAGCCTATTTTGGGATTTTGTCTGCCAGGAAAAACATGCAGATAAAGAGAGGGAAAATACTGCTGTGAGCCAATTAGAGTCAGACGATCCTGTTCTTTCTGTTTGGTTCTGTCAGTCTGTACAGCGGTGCAGTGGGTGTGGTGTTTAGAACACATCCACCAAACTAGTATTGTATATAGAAGTGAGACATGTTTCTTTTTAATGGTTACAGCAAATTTAAAGTTCATGAACAACAATTAAAGGATGTCTGATATTTTTTCCCAAAACATTCAATCAACAGAACTACCTTCATGTTTGCTCTGTTTTACTGCCTCCAACTTTGCTGTCAAAGGGACATGAGCAGCCTGGTTTCACAATGATCCATGAAAAACACAGCAACGTCTTATTCAATTTAGCATTTTATCCATTGCTTTTTTGTGTGTAATATCATCAGAATTAAGTGAGATAAAGTTCACACTTTGAGGACGTTTGGGTAAATAGAAGAGAATAGAATACAATAGAAGAGAATAGAATGGAATAGAATGGAATAGAATGGAATAGAATGCCTTTATTGTCATCATATTCCTCTCAGTGGTACAAAAAGAATAAAAAGTGCAAGTTAAAAACATGAAATAGACCCAAACAACTCACATATATGATAAATAACCTGGCAGCAGCATAAAATAAAAAAATATTGCACAGAATAAATATTAATAAATAATAATAAAGATCACACTTTCAGGTCGTGTGGGTGGTGGATGGACAAACAAACAGAACTTTCAGTAAAGAGGCCAATTTTTAATGTTTTGTGAGAAACTGATAGCAAACCTTGACCTATTTTAAGTTAAGTTAATGTCAGCAACTATTGTCACGAATGTAAGTAAACTTATTTTTACAGAATCCATGATCTTTTTCCCCCCAAGCCAAACAAAGTAGATCAGCTAATAGCCTAAGTTTGATGGCTCACCTAACCAAACTGTAACCGTTTGCCATGTGACTAAAGCCACAGCCCTTCTACATACAGCCTGTTCACTCCCTTTTAACTCCATACAACCAAAATCAGCTGCAATTCACCAAGAGGGGCTCTAGAATTAGTCCTGAATGAATGGAAGTGAATGGAGCTAAATGGCTAAAATCATTATTTTCACCTACTTTTAGACAAAAATGTCAACATTTTATTTAATTTTGTGAAAATATAGTATTGATTATATCAAAAGTTTAATGAAAACACATTAATGTTCTTTTGTCTTTCTTAAAAAGAAGGAGATTTTGCTCACAAACTGCTAGCATTCTGCTAATGAATGCTGATTGGTCAGTTAAGGATTTACGACTGATTGCGAGCCTTCCTCGACGTCTCCTGGAGTCTACAGACATGTTGGAAAGGAAATGGAATGAATATCTAAAGGAGGAGCAGGAGGACCTGTGTTTCTGACAGACTGATGTAGATCTGGTTCATTTAGATCTGGTTCATGTAGATCTGGTTCATGTAGATCTGGTTCATTTAGATCTGGTTCATGTAGATCTGGTTCATGTAGATCTGGTTCATGTAGATCTGGTTCATTTAGATCTGGTTCATGTAGATCTGGTTTATGTAGATCTGGTTCATGTAGATCTGGTTCATGTAGATCTGGTTCATGTAGATCTGGTTCATGTAGCAGAGATATTCCACTGACTATAAATGCTGTGAAGTAGCTTGTGTTGCTACCAGAGATGCTACCAATGCTACTACTTAAATTACAGTATTTCACAATAATTGAAGCAGCAAACAAAAATCTAATGGACTGATATGTATTGAATCTACCCATTGTATTGATATACAATAGCAAAAGAAAATGTAAAGGCAGCCCAACACCATCAAACAAATCCAATAATGAGCAAACAAAAAGAAAGAATCCAACAGAGCACACAGTGTCCACACAACATGGCAGGGCTGGACATTCTTAACAGGAGTTAAGGCTAAAATGTCATCAAACTGGATGTGTGTCCAAAATACTGGGACAAAGGCAGAGAAAAAAAGAGAGAAACTCTCAGAAATGATTCTCAGAAAGAGAAATTCAAGAACCAAAGTAATTGTAAGAACCTCGGACAGATGAATTATGCAGGCTGGATGGAACAAATCTGCTACCAGCTGAAGCAGTGCCCAGAGCCTTCAAACAAAAGCACCACAGAAGAAGAAAGGAAGCAGGGAAAGTGGTCCAGAAGTGAGCGAGTGGTTTTAAGAGATGTTATGCAGTAAGACAGGACAGAACTCATTCATCGACAAAGTCACATCTTCATGTCGCTGGGAGCATGAATTATAATCTGCCTCCTACATTATCTGTTAAAGTCTTCAGCTGTTTCAGCTCTATGAGAGCTCAAAGATGATCCATCATGGTACGTTTGTTGTGTCTACTGGACGGTGTGGCCTGATGCTCCTACAAAGAGTTTAATTAGAGAGCCTCAGAAGACATTAGGGTTCATCTTCAGGGGACCATCATCTTTATTTTTACAAGTTGAACCACAGTGTCTCCAGGAGGAGCTGCTGCTCTGTGGCAGTAAACCTAATGGGGACCCAGATACAGACAAACAAAGCTTTGGACGGACAGATTGACTCAACATTACTTCCTGCTGTTACACAACAACAGACTCTGGACCAAAAATGAATATTTATATCAGTCTTCAGTTTCCCAGTGGTTTTCGCCCTCGTGCATGACTCCTCTTGTTTATGTTAAACAGCACGTAAACCTCCAACCATCACTGCTTGTGGACAGGATGGCTTGATATTCCTATGCAACGCTGCTCATGAACAAGCTTTGATACGTGTCATAGCAATCACAGAGAACCAATCAAAATGTGGAAACTTTCACTCGAGCCTCTGGTCCACATAAATATTGATATTTTCTCCTCTGCCTGCTGTAAGAAGCCATGTCATTTGTCAAAATGCCCCCGGCTAATGTTGTGAGGGCCCAGTCCTGACTGCGTGACGACTGACAGCTGTGACGGCTACCGCTAAATTCTGCTGAACGCCAGCAGAGAGTAGGTGTGCTGGCCAGCCTCATCATTCCACTTCATTAATTCTTCCCTCCTTTCATGACAATAGAATAAACGTGATCCTCCTGTAGGGTACAACTAATTAGCCCATGTTGCTGCGAGCTCCTCTTTACGCCTTGTAGCATTACAGGGTTGTCAATTACAGGCAGAGAAGCTGGTTGAAGAACAAAACTGTCACTGGCTCTAATTTCCAGTTCAGATGAGACGTACAGGCAGGAGAACAAACTGAGGAAACACAGTGAGGTGCCCCTGAGCAAGGCATTTAGCCCCTAACTAGTGTGGTTTATTGTGTTAACAAGCAGGGCCATGGCTAACATTAGCCTCTTTACCATTCTGTAGAAGACGTTGTAATTGTTGTTCGGCCTCTGAGCCAGCAGCAGAGGTTAGTAGCAGTTAGCAGCTAACTCACAATGGAAGAGCAGCAACAGAAAATATCTAAAACTAGTGGAGGTCTGGGAGCCGCCATGTAACAGGGGCTATACGTGACCCTGGACACCAGGGCTACTTTCTGTCTAAAAAGGGCTACTGAGGTGATGCTCTCTGAAGATTTTAGTGACCTTAGAGGGGTTTGCATCGATTTAGAGTTTTTCTAAACGACAGTAGCTCAATTCCCTGCAGTATGGATGAAGTATTTAAATGATGCATTCAAGGGAAAAGTCAAACATTTAGCTCCAAATGTTTTTAGGAACACTGACTTCATTTTAGGCCAAAGCAAAAAAATTGATCATGTATCCTCACGGAACCAAAGGTCAGTGGTTCGATCCTCCCTGCAAGTCTACTTGATGTGTACAGAAACACTGCTGTGATTTGTTTAGTGTCTTGTTGTTATGATATGTAGTTACAGTTTCACATGAACCTGCCATGCTGCAATGAACGCTGAGCAACACAGTTTTTAAATGAACAGCTGGAGCTGAGAACACAGTAATTAAGCTGGAAGCAGCTTTTTTTTTCTTTTTTCTGTTTTTTTTTTGGTTCATGTACAGTATGTGTTTGTTAAAGTTGTTAAAATCTTAAAATAACGCAATGTGATTAACTGTACTTGGGACAGTTTTCAAAAACAGAGCTTTAGTTATAGAGAGAATAGAAAAGACCTACAGAAACAGACCAATTTAACATCACCAGATACAAGCTAGATGTCTTAGAAATGTCACTGACACATCAGACTGTTTCCTGCTGAGAAACACTTCCTGTGTCTAACAGGAACACACAATGTGTAGGTGTCAGATTATCAATATATTGATTAGTGAGCATTGGAGATGTTGTCTTGGTGTACTTGACAAACACAAGCTATGACAAAGGAGGAATGGATGATGAGGTCATGAACCCTTATGCATACAGGAATAATGCTCAGCCAGTTGTACATTATGATTGTTATGGACGACACTGATTGTGGTTCATTTTAAGCACACAAACTAAATGGTTAGTTTGATGGTTAGAAAAGAGGCATGTGTTAACGTTCACATTGGACGCCATCTCCAGCCTCCTGGATGAAACCACCTGACCCCGAGCTCCGCCCCTCTGGGGTCTTTGTCCATCCATCCGTCCATTTCTACAGCAGCTTGTCCTTTGAGGGGTCGCGGGAGGCTGGAGCCTGTCCCAGCTGACACAGGCCCAGAAGCAGGGTACTTCCTGGATTGGTCAGCAGTTCATCACAGCGCCGAAACATGAAGATACAAACACACATTCACCTACATGTCTTTGGACTGTGAGAGGAAACCAGAGCATTCAGAGGGAACGCACACAGACACAGGGAGACCTGGGACAATCCACACAGAAAGGCTTTGGCTCTGGATTCAAACCCACAACCTTCTTGCTGTGAGGTTTTAACCACTGATCTGCCTCGCTGTGTAAAACATATTGTACAGCTGCTCTCTGATTGTCCCATATTGACAGTGATGTGTTTTCATTGGAGGTGCAGTAAAGCCTGGTTCCATCCAGATGTCTAAGGGTTCTGTGGCTGGATGAGATGTCGACAGATGTGCAGCAATACCTGATACCCTCTGAATGAGACCTTCCACCGGAACATCATTCAGTTGCTCATTGATTTTAATGTACGATCACTGAGGACCTGTGCAGCTGCACTATGAAGGAGAAAACTTACTGAAGCTGTGGTTTGTGTATTAAAAGTGTTTGATCAGTTGTTGTTGTCTTGTTAGGAGAGACATTCTTTCCTTCAAGAACTGTTAATAACAGTCACTTCAAACAGAATAAGTTACAAATTGCTCAGGGGCCCCCTGACCTCTTGGGGCCCAGAGCCCATGCTTGGCAGTTCCTGTCAGTATCAGATCTATACAACCTCCCATTACAGCAGTTTAAAGCTGCTGCTGCACTCATGCAAGAGAACCAGTGAGTCAGTTCAAATGATCAGAGTCAGTTCTATTGTTCTATTGTATTAGTTTACGACTCTCACCACTGCATCCATCCACTGTTTGTACATCCAGGACATTTTCACACTTCCAAAGCTCAGATGTTCAGAACAGTGATCAGCAGACCAATGATAGCTGTTAGCATTGGTGGGATGTGACCTGAGTGACGGTGGAGAACCAACATGCCTCTGGTAAAGAGCTTTGGTGCTCTCTAGTTGTCACAGTGGGATAATGCAGCCGAGAAACTACAGCCAGAAGTATGTGGACTTTCTTTATGCTCCATCATTCGAAAGCTGATAACGGGTGGAAATATTGTTCTCACATATTTCCTTCAACACATTCATATGGACCAATAAACACACCTGAATCTGTAGAGGGTTGGTGAGTCATATATATTCACACCCTAAAATGAATAACATAGGATCATATTTACTTTGAGCTTCTGTACAAAGTGAATTAGATAAATACAGTCTAATAGGTTGAGTTTGGAGGTTATGTTTAGTGACCCACCTTATTGTTTTAACTACAAATCTGGCATCTAAAGATGTTAAAAGTGGGTTAATTACTTTTTGTTTGGCTGCTTGGCCACCAGTATGACTAATATAAGACCCCACTGATCTGTTCAACCCCTCCATAAAAGCTGGTGTATGCAACCATGAATTAAAAACTTAAAACTAGAGAACAATCAGAGAGGCCATACCTCTACCAACAACACTGTCATCAACACAGGAGCATTCAGGAAACAGTTCTGAGACCAAGCCGCCACAAAAGGTTATAGAAGGTTATTAAAGAAATATATCATGCAAGCACAAAACTCCAATCAGCAAAACACTTTCTAATGTAATTGATAAAAGGTATACATGATAGACAGATGTCCATTTTTTCCATACAGAAGCCAAAGGACAGTGAATTTAGTGAAAATGAGACTGGATCTGTTTCCAGATCAATACTGACATTTGTGTTTTCCAAAAGATTATAAAAATACATCAAAAGCCAGGAGCTCACAACTTTTTAAAATCATTTTATGTTCTCATATTGTGGCACAGACATGTCAGGAAAAAAAGATATCTAAATACCATATATAAGTACAAGTCAAATCTATCAATATGATTGATTTGCTTTAATTGGCACCTATAGCTTATTATTTATTAAGAAATGTATTTAAAAAAAAGGTCTAAATATGCCCTAATGTTAGCAGAACCAAAATTAAAAACTAAAAAACCTTGGATCAGCCTCAGAATCTAATCAACTGTTCTTTGGCACCGGGCCTGTACCTCCATAAAATGTCATCCAAATCTGTTTATAACGTTTTGAGACATCTAGTGAGCAAACAGACAAACAAACATGGTTGATCATAATCTCCTAACATTCATAACATCAGTTGGCAGAGGTTGTAACTGTTAGGAGACACTTTTTAGAACACAGGATCTTAATACAATAACTCAGTGTGTAAAGATTTAATAACATACATGAGAAACAGCTGGTAGAAAAGTCAAAGTACAAAAAAAAAATAGCTCAAAAGTACCTGCAGAGCCATAATTTCAGAGGAAGCGCTTCTTATTTAGAGTCGCTGATTTTAGTTTTATGTGATTTAGTTTCATTACTTTTTACATGATATGTTGGAATTGGTCACCAGTGATTCAGTCCAAGAACATTTGACACCTCAGTCCAACACCAATGATTTAAAAAGTATGAAAAACAAGTGTCCTGTGATGAACTGGTGACTTGTCCAGGGTGAACCCCGCCTTACGCCCAAAGTCAGCTGGGATAGGCTCCAGCCCCCTGCGACCCTACACAGGATAAGTGGTTACAGAAAATGAATGAATGAATGAATGAATGAAAAACAAGCATTGTGCAGCTTACAATCTTTAAACATTTGTCCACTGGAGGGCAGAATTGTACATATTATGAATCTCTCCATTCCTCTGCTGCTTGACGTTTCAACTGTGTGTCTGTGTTTTTAGTCCAGTTCAGTCAGTGACTACATCCCATAATTTATTAAAGGCTTTGTGGCTGAAAGGCCTGAAGGCATGTGTGTGTCCACACATCATCAGTGTGCATGTTTTCCTTCTTGTTTTCTAAACTGTAATTTGTAACTTATTCTGTGAGATTACTCAATGTGAGTAATGTACTCCAAATACTCCAAATACTACTAGTAATACTTACTTCAACAGTGTCTTACAGTTTGAGTAACAGTATGAATATGGCTTCACACAATGGGCCTACTGCTTACACGAGTAAACCATCTGCTCGTCACTGTAGGCTGTATGAGTATGTACAAATACTTCTGTGTTCATACATGCATACATGTGACATACATATTACTAATCACTCTACATAGATGTCCACCACCATCTGACTCAGCCTATTACACACACAACATGTGTCCCGGTCATCATTCAGGGAAAGTCCTGATCCTCATGGCAGAATCACATCATTGGGGCAGCTGTGGCTCTGGGGGTAGAGCTGTCGTTCACAGAACAAAAGGTCGGTGGTTCGATCCTCAGCCCCTGCAAGTCCACAAGTTGAAGTATCCTTGAGCAAGATACTGAACCCCAATTTGCTCCCCGGGCGCCACATGTAGTGGCAGCCCACTGCTCCTCAGGGATGGGTCAAATGCAGAGAAAGAATTTCCCCATGTGGGACTAATAAAGGCATCATTATTGTCCTCGCTGTGTGAACTACATCATTTGTCTCGTCTCAAGGTGTGGGCAGGTGTACTGCATCCAGGTATCCAGGCAGTAGTCAGAGGATTCTGGGAAATATTATTAAATATTTAACACGTAAATCAATCCCTTCAAGTAATACATTAATTTGAAGAAAGTAACTCTATTCTGACTACTATTTATTGAAATTGTAACTGTACTGGAGTACAGTTACTCACATTTTGTATTCCTAATACATAATGCTATTACATGTCTCCCGTTACTCCCCACCACTGCTTCTTGTGTGAGTAAATGTGTGGTCAGCTGATTTTGTTGTCCTTATTCGTTGTCCTTCCCGCAGTAAACTTGCACTACACATGTAGAACTTTGACAGACGGCTTGTGCAACAAGTTAGGAACGAATACGACCATGTAATACACACTAAATATCAATAGATAAGACTTTCATCTTGTCATTGTGGTCAGTCTTGAAAAGTAATCCAGGCTGTTGTGAAAAGACTCAGGGTGAAATGCAAACAGAGACATTATAAGTATTGTAATATTCAGCAAAAAAGCTGAATATGTCAAATGACAATGTTGTGTTTAATTTTTTTTTTTTTTTTTTTTTTTACAGCTGTTTGTCTCTACAGTATAGGCACTTTAAAAGTATGGCATGATGGAGAGATCATGGTTATAATTAATAGGTAAACTTCTTCAGGTCTCATTTTGACATGAGGCCTAAAGCCACAACCTCAGATAATAACATACAATCTACTGAAACTGAAAGTGTTGATTAATTCCCTAACATTTAATGACATTAATAACATTTCATCACATTAATAACATTAAATGACATTAATAACATTTCATCAGATTAATAACATTTAATGACATTAATAACATTTCATCAGATTAATAACATTTATTCACATTAATAACATTTCATCACATTAATAACATTTAATGACATCAATAACATTTCATCACATTAATAACATTTCATCACATTAATAACATTTTATCACATTAATAACATTTCATCACATTAATAACATTTCATCACATTAATAACATTTCATCACATTAATAACATTTTATCACATTAATAACATTTCATCACATTAATAACATTTCATCACATAAATAACATTTCATCACATTAATAACATTTTATCACATTATCAGAAGATAATGTGCACCTTGGACTTGTAGGACCACTGTGGGTTTCGGGGCCCAAGTGTCACGCTTGTGTTCAAGAACATGTAGAATTGGGGGACCCAGAAACAGACACTTGGGGCCAGGCAGGTATATTATTACACACACAGTGAGGGTAGAGAAAATAGGTTTATGGATGTAGTAGCAGATAAGGGTCCAAATCAAGAAAGCATTCCAACGTACTGTACAAACTAATCTGACACGAAGCAGACAAAACAACCCATGTCCCCAACAGGCACGGTCGAGAAAACACAGCAAGTAATCAAAAAACATGGAAGAGTGGAAGGCATGAAGAAGAATGAGGCAAAGAATGAGGGGAATCCACACGGACTAAATACACTAGGGAGGGAAGGCTGATAAGGAACATGTGAAACTAATCAGGACAATCAAAAAGGTGGGAAAAGAACCAACAACAGAGGAGTGACCCCGTCAAAATAAATGAGGAAATGACAAAACCCAGAACCATGATACCAAAAGCAGAGTCTTTATTTGCTGAGTTGGTAATTCAGCTTTGTCTACACCTCAGCAGCTTGTTATTCACACATCATAAGAGCAGTAGACCTATAAATGTTGTATCATCTTTAACTAAATATGGAAGTAACTTTTAACCAGCTCAGCAGATTAAATGTTGACAAAATACAGTTTCTGCAACGGATATGTTGACATTTAATGTTTCTCTTGCTGCAGCTTCATGCTTCTTTATATGAAATGTTTACTTTTATATTGTAACAACACTGTTCTGAAGATGTTCTGTCACCCAAAACAGGTGGAAATTATACTGATCTCATTTTTAAAATATCCACTTTGTCGTCACATACAGCTGGAAAATGTCCCGATGTCTGCTTAAAAATGTCCAGTTCTGTCACCACAAACACAACTGTAAGTTGTCCTGATGTGTCCTTCAAAATATCTGGTTGTGTTGAGACAAACAAGGCTGTGAAGTGGACGTCGGTCCCTAGCTTGGTAGCCTACTGTAGGTCTCATGCCATCACTGCAAGGTGATCATTTTGAAATGTACTTTAAAAAAACGCTAATATAATATGGGTGAAATGCACTTACCTTAAAATAACAATAATAATTAACAACAAAACATTGTGGTAATAAAATGAAAGTTATTAAACAGTAAAAATAAATGATTCAAACAATGATATAATCAATAGAAGGCCAGTCTAAAACAACAGTGAGCTTTTGAAAGTGACTTAAAAGAAGACAATCTATCAGGTCACAACTGAGGGGCCAGAACAGAAAAGGCCGGTCCTTCTTATGTGGTTCAAAGAAATATACAATTAAAGCTTTTTATCATTGTGGTGATCAGGATGTTTTTGCCGTTCACAATGAAGTACATCTACTGGCCTGTACTGAAAGAAGAAACATGAACTGCATTTGCAGTGTGGATGTATCACTATGTGATGTTGTGTATTGTGTTCTGTGAATGTAGGTCATGTTGAGAAAGTGTGAAGGATGTGTGCATGGGATGTGAAAGCTCTACTTCATTGTTCATCAGCAGTCCTGTTTAATACACAGCAGCTCTCACTTAGTGTTGGAGGTTCCAGTGGGAATCGAACTCTCACCCCTCTGGCAGGATGACAGCGCATTGTCCTCTTTGGGCTACATAAGACCACACGCTTATGAACTGTGAATATCACAAGAGAACATGTATCTACAGAGTAAAGGAGCCAGTATTTGTGTTCTCTATGTGTGTGTAGTGATGCTACAAACCAAAGAACCCTTTTAGACTGTGTACTGTGGTGATCAGTGTCCATCGCAGTGACCATAACATGCAGAATTACTAATCAGCTCAATGGAGCCTCTCTTTTTTGTGCATTTTCCTTCTTTGTTTCATCAACTTGCTCAGGGGGTGAATTTGAATTATAGAAATGTGTCTCAAACTGTAAATAAACATAAGGAATATGTGTTCTACAATTCTTGATCGGGATCCTACAGGTACTTTGACCTTCTTCCAGACTTTATGAAGACTCGTTGATGAAAACTCCCAGCAGACAGTCATTCCTAACAATAATGCACCTATAAGCTGTTTGCCAACTGCAGCAAAACTCACACAGCCATGCCTAAGAGTTGTGAAGCTGTTTATTGTTGTTCACACAACTTTAAACAAGGGGGGAAGTATAGATTTTTTATTTATCCATAGAGAAATCGTTCCCCAGACCACAGAAATCGATGGCTGGCAGCTGTGAACACAAAACCTATGATGGTGGAAAATGCTTTTATAAATGTTATTCAGATACCTGATGTTTCTCAGAGATCTGTATTCCAGAAATACACTAAAGTAAATTATAAACTGACCTACAGAACATATAGAAACTCACATAAAGAACATAAATCTGTAGTAACCAGGCCTACAATGTTTCAATGTGATCAGGTCAGGTTTTATTTGTGTTGAACAGCACAGGGACATAATTTATACAGCTGCTTTGCCCGCAGGGCTGCCTGCTTTGCCCGCACGGCTGCCTGCTTTGCCCGCAGGGCTGCCTGCTTTGCCCGCAGGGCTGCCTGCTTTGCCTGCATGGCTTTCGGCCTTGTCTGTACGGCTTTGTGTTTGGTATATAGCCAGATTACCATATGTTTTCATCTGTTTGTGGTGAAAAAATGATTGTGCACAAGCATCATTTAGTTTTCTCCTTTAGTCTGAGCCATTTTTAGCATATGTGTGGGTGTAAAGTGTGAGGGTTTATTTATTTCACAATTGTGAATTGGATTTATAATTTTTAGTTAGTTCCTACATAAGAGTATAGTTTGTGGAATTTATTTTGTGATTTGTGACTTTTGTGCATATTATCATTTCAACTGGGCGTATTGTCATTTCATTGGTTTTGTTTATGTTGTGCAGCTCACCTGCTGAGACATTTACAGGTGTGCTTGCTTCTTTGCATTGTTTTGTTTATGCATTTATTTTGTTGTTGAGTGGTGGTGGTGGCTGGGCCCTTTTGATGGTGGTATTCCTTCTTCTAGTGTGCTGTGTGAGTGCTTCGGTTGTCAACCGCACATATGCTTAGGCTGATTTTTACTTAGGATACCTAAGTTAGCCCGTCTCTTCACTGGTAAGCCTCAGCTCGGGAAAGGTGACCCCAATATGTATGTGAGTGTGGGCTTTGACTATTGGCTCTTGTATTAGTGTGAAAGTTTTAAGTTAGATACCTTTTAATAGTATTTTGTTAACAAAGTTGTTTTTGATGGATGGAACCTCGTCTCACGCTTTATCAGTAAAACAAACCTGTAAAACATATTTATTTTATCAGTAAAACAAACATACTGTGGTTAAACAAATAATTCTTTGGGTGAAATTCCCAGGGCGGTGCTGTTGGTTAACATTAATTAAAGCACTTCTAGCTCCTACACTTCAGCTCTCACCCCCAGTTCTGTCCCTCCCCTCTCGCTCGCCACACATAGCATAAAGAAAGAGACACTCATTCTTTGTACCACCCAATACAGAAGGGAGAAGGAGTTAAACAAGACATCAGACAACACTCAGAGACCGCAAAACAACCACCAAGGCAACTTATGCCGACCTTACACCAAACGACTTCTCAACAGATTTCACTGTCGCAGGCAAATTTCCAATCTCGGAATAAAATCATTACAACTTTGCCAAGTCGGTCTTTTTCTCATCTTGACGTTCTGATAAAATCCGACACGTTTAATATAATAAGGGTTTAGTCTTGGCTCATAATCACATGAACATTGTCAACAACCAATAGGTGCGCTCTCTCCAGTACCAAACAGGGAGCAGCAAACCAGGTAGATGGAGGCATGGAGGGGACTCCTGGGAGGCTTCATAATGTGAACAAGCCTCGACTCTCTTGAACTGTGGGAAAAGAGCAGAGACTCGTAATCTGAACTGAAAGATAGGTCATCCATAGCCATACTGACTTGGTTCAGAGACCACAAAGGATTCTCCCACAGTCACTGAGAAACATACATTTTTTTTATTTTAAAACTCGATATTCAATCCATCTGCAAAAAGAATCATGTAAAGGAATTCATTTTTGTTCACATTCTATTAAAATCAATTACATGAGAAAGATTAAGGGGAAATGGCCTATCAACTAGTTATTGGTATTCAGAGTGCCAGAGGCATACCTGAATGCTTTTTGTCCTTCTTAGCTTTGGAACAACTTCATGGTCTAATTGCACACAGGGATGGTCTATTATAGAGTTCTCATCATAGGTTTCGTCCACTATGCTCTCATTTGAATCATGCAGAGGATCAGAAAAATGTGGTGTTCTGCCCATCTGCAAAAACGGACGTATGTCAAGGTATGGCTATCCATCACAGGGGAAGGATTTTCGAACAACTTGCCTACCAACATTTTACTGGCATTGAAAATATCTAAGGAAGACCAGAATGTTTTTGGTCGTCCTTTTCTTTCAAACAACTTCATCATAGTCTGGAGTCAGAGGTTGGTCTTTTATACAATTCTCATCGGTTTCATCACTGTCAGAATAATCCATTAGGGAATACCCTTGGAAAGTAAACACCTAACTATAATTAAACACACACAAAAAAAGCCAGTCCGTTTTAAGTGCTGAGAGTAATCATGTATGTGAGGGTATCCACTAGTTATAAAAGTAAGCTCATATGACAACTTTTTGGTGGAAAAAAAGGAAATATTCTCAATTATTATAATTTTTATTATTGACATTAATTTATTTAGTTGAAGTTTTTCTTGGGTTACTGTCTATTTCTATAGCTTCTTTTAATTGTATTCTGTGTCAGTTGTGTTTTATTATTATTATCTTTTTTGTTGCACTTACTTTGTATGCACCAATTTTGCACTCAATATATAAAACCTACTGTTTCAAAGGTCAAGAATAAACTTTTAATCTGATTTTAAGGCCAAAATGAAGGAGAATTCCTTAGAGTTCTCTAAAATGTGAAAATATGAACATCTACAGTTTCAGGGCATCTGGGCAAACTTCATCTGCTCTAGAAGAATGTATTATCAAAAGCTTTTCAACAGCTTATCGACTGCTCTGCCAGTTAGGCCTGCAGTATTTGCAGTAGGCCTAGTCATTAATACAAGGGGGTGCAAAGGATCAAATTCAAAATACCATTGTTAAACATGCAACAGCTCAAGAAGTGTAAAATAACATATGTATTAACTTGAGTTTAGATACTGTCAGGTGTTTCCACAATGATGTCATATCATTTAGAGTGTGATCCATACGGGAGGGCCGCATAAGGACAAGACTAGAAACATATGTGTGTGTGACATCCACTGGCTGCTTGAGGACAAGACGATAAATCAATGTGAGATTCACTGTCCCCAAAAGGACAAGACTAGAGACGTATGTGTGTGTGATGTCTACTGGCTGCTTGAGGACAAGACTAGAAAGGTATCTGTCATTTTAACTCTGTACCCTCAACCAGAAGTCTACCCCATCCCCCAATTAGTAACCCTGAATGAAAGGATTTACCAGAAAAGCAATGTGAACACTTTCCTAACTTGGTAATGGGACTATATAGTGTTCAGGTCAACATACATAGTTTGTGACGTCAGTGTCTACATCACTCCCATTACTTGTGTGCTAGCATCATCATGGGAAGGATGATCTCTAGGGAATGTCTGGGGTTCTACTGCCACAGCAGGAGCCTGCTGGTTTGTTTCCTGGAATTCAGATGACAACAAGAACACATTGAGTACTTATATAAATCATGTACAGTATTTGGAGACATTCACAAGTAACATAAGTCAGCTAGTATGAAAACAGTTTGTAAAACAGCATATAAGTTCACACTAAATGTGTGGCATTGTTTTTTTCAATAGGTATCAGCAAGTCTCACAACAACATACAAGGGGGTGCAATGGATCAAATTCAAAATTACATTGTTAAACATGCAACAGCTCAAGAAGTGTAAAAATACACGTATTAACTTGAGTTTAGATACTGTCAGGTGTTTCCACAATGGTGTAAAATCATTTTACAAACAAACAAATGTGAGATTCACTGTCCCCATAAGGACAAGACTAGAAATGTATGTGTGTGTGATGTCTACTGGCTGTTTGAGAAAAAGACTAGAAAGGTGTCTGTCACTTTAACTCTGTACCCTCAATTAGAAGTCTACCCCATCCCCCAATGAGTAACCCTGAATGAAAGGATTTAAAAGAAAAGCAATGTGAACACTTTCCTAACTTGGTAATGGAACTATATAGTGTTCAGGTCAACATACATAGTTTGTGACGACAGTGTCTTCATCACTCCCATTACCCGTGTGCTAGCATCATCCCTCTTTAGATCCTCATTTGAAGGATGGTCTCTAGGGAACGTCTGGGTCTCATCAACCACAGCAGGAGCCTGCTGGTTTGTTTCCTGGAATTCAGATGACAAGCAGAACTTATTAAGAACTTATATAAATCATGTAGGGTATTTGGAGACATTCACAAGTAACAAAATATAGCTAGTGTGAAAACTGTTTCTAAAACATCATACAAGTTAAAACTAAATGCATGGCATGGTCTTTTTTAGGAGTATCAGCAAGTCTCACAACATCATACAAGGGGCTGCTGTCGTTTGTCGTCATCTTGACGTCATCTCCGTGTATCTTGGGCGCCCCTGACATCTGATTGGCCCCTGAAGCTCTGACACCGCCCCTGGTCTAACGGCCGCTGGCCACGAACTCTGATTGGCCCATGGAGTGTCCCTTCCTGATCTTATAACTTCTCATTGGATATCAGTATTTCAATATGTGGGCTATTATTGGCTGGGGCCAGATTGATGCAAATTTTGATTCACTCTCAATTTTTTGAAAAACTGCCAATATTCAAGAACTACACAGTTGATTTCTCACCTAAACAGTGTTGAAAGTTAATTTAGTGATGAAATAACATTTTAATAGCATTATAAAACACAACCAAACAACCAACCAGAAAACACATCAATGAACCAACCAACTAGACAACAATTCAAACAACCAACCATCCAGACAACCAGCCAGTCAAACAAACAACCAACAAACAAACAACCAACAAACCAACAGACCAGATTACCAACAACCAACCAGGCAATCAACGAACCAACCAAGCAGCCAGACAACCAATAAACCAACCGGACAACCAACCAAACAACCAACAAACTAGCCAGACAACAAATACCAATCAAACAACCAATCAGATTACCAGCCAGCCAGACAACCAACCAAACAACCAACTAACCAACAAAACAACTATCTAACCAACCAACCAGACAACGTACGAGACAACCAACAAACCAACATCCACCCAACTAGAAAACCAACCAAACAACCAACAACGCAACAAGACAACCAACAAAACCAGACAATCAACCAACCAATAAACCAACCAACCAACTAGAAAAACAACCAACCAACCAAACAGACAACCACCCAGACAATCAACCAACCAACCAACCAGACGACCAACTAACCAACGGGAAAACCAAACCAACCAACCAACCAACCAACCAGACAACTAACCAACCAACCAAACAACCAAAAAAAACAACCAGAAAACCAACAAACCAGACAACCAGCCAGACATCCAAACAACCAACAAACCAGCCAGACAACCAACAAACCAACCAGACAACCAACCAGGCAATCAACCACCCAACCAACTACACAACCAACAAGACAAACAACCAACCAACCAGACACCCACTCAGACAAACATCCAACTAACAAACCAACCAACCACCCAACCAGACAACAAACCAACCAGACAATCAACCAACCAACAAACCAACCAACCAACCAGATAACCAACCAACCAACCAGACAATCAACCAACCAACCAGATAACCAACCAGGCAATCAACAAACCAACCTGACAACCAATCAACCAGACAATCCACCAACCAATAAACCAACCATCCCACCAGTCAAACAACAAACCAACCAGACAACCAACAAACCAACCAACAAACCTAACCAACCAACCAGACAACCAACCAGATAACCAACCAGGCAATCAACAAACCAACCTGACAACCAATCAACCAGACAATCCACCAACCAATAAACCAACCATCCCACCAGTCAAACAACAAACAAACCAGACAACCAACAAACCAACCAACACACCTAACCAACCAACCAGACAACCAACAAACCAAACAGACAACCAACCAAACAGCCAACAAACCAACCAACACACCTAACCAACCAACCAAACAACCAACCAGACAACCAACAAACCAAACAGACAACCAACCAACCAACCAGACAACCAAAAAACCAACTGGACAACCAAACAAACAACCAGTTAAGCAACCAGAGAACAAGCAAGCCAGACAACCAAGCAACCAACCAAACAACCAGAAAGCCAACCAACCAACCAGACAACCAACAAACCAACCAGACAACAAACAAACCAATCACCAACTACCCAGACAACCAGCCAGCCAGACAACCAACCAACCAACCAACCAACCAACAAACCAGATTGCCAACAAACAAACCAGAAAACCAACCAACAAACCAAACCAACCAACCAACCAGACAACCAACCAACCAGACAACCAACCAACCGAGCTGAGGCTCAGTTGTGTTTGACTTCCTCATGCAGCGGTTTGTTTGACGTGTTTGCAGAATCATGCAGTCTGTTGAAATACTGACAGCTGTATAGTTTGTCTACCTAGATTAACAGCTCAAACAGAACAATGTGTAACATACAGGCTTAAACTATTTTATTCATGTCCTCTTTGATTGCATTCAGACTTAAATGTTCCTGCTGTTTATGTTTAGCTAATGCATTAAAATGTGGAGTAAAATAATGACACAGTAAATGACCAGGACTTTTAGCAGGACAGGGACATAAAGAATAGGGACCAAGACAAGGACAACAGGTAACCAAGAATTGTGATGACAAGCAGGAAAAATGAGATTGTTTGAGCTGATAGCTTAAAATAATATTTCAGACTGAAATTTACAGCCTGGAAACAGAAAGGATCCATCCTATAAGGCCTTCTGGTGACACACATACGCACAAACACACACATACACAAACACACACACACACACACACACAGACACACACACACACAGACACACACACAGACACACACACAGACACACACACAGACACACACACACAGACACACACACACAGACACACACACAGACACACACACAGACACACACACACAGACACACACACAGACACACACACACAGACACACACACACAGACACACACACAGACACACACACACAGACACACACACAGACACACACACACACACACACACACACAGACACACACACACACACACACACACAGACACACACACACACACAGACACACACACACACACACACAGACACACACACACACACACAGACACACACACACAGACACACACACACACACACACAGACACACACACACAGACACACACACACACACACACACAGACACACACACACACACACACAGACACACACACACACACACACACACACACACACACACAGACACACACACAGACACACACAGACACACACACACACACACACACACACACACACACACACACACACACACACAGACACACGTATTGTACATGTGACATAACACATGTATACACTCAGTAAATAACATGTATTTTCATGTTATTTACTGAATGCAGTTTCACCAGAGGAATGGGACACGATTCTTGGGTTCGTTGAATGTACTGTATACTATTGAACTCGACCGCTAGGAGGTAGCATACATGAGTCCTTTGTTTTCTCATCTGTATTGTTTCCTGCATAGACTGCAGTTAGCATAGTGTGTCAGCTTTATTGTGCTTTTAGCGTTCATCCAGCTGCATCTCATCACTCATCACCGTTTGCTGTTATGAGTGAGTATACAAGCATTAAGTACTACACATTTACTATTTAAAAGCCTCTCATGGTCACCAGTGTATTAAATATACCCAGAGCACAGTATTTCCAGTTCTGTTGAAAGTCTGTACTGGGTGGTGAACTATGAACCTTCTTCCTGTGCCTGATTAGACACAGTGCCCCCCAAATGTCACCGTATCTTTCTGGCTCATTGTTAGTGGCAGCAGAGTTCTTTGGGTCGGGGTTTAGACCTGTGGAAGAACTGCTTGCATATAGAACTTTTCAAAAGAAGAACCCAAAACAAATGAAAGCAAAATGAAACAATCCAAAATGTGGTCGACTCAGAGCCTTCATGTCCATTGAATTCCTGGATTAACAGTCAGAGAACCTGTCTGGACCAGCTGAATGTCAATGTAGTTTTGATGTTTGTGTTATGTATTTAAACTGATTACAGATTCTTCCCTGACAAATGGGAAAAAATGCCTCTAATCCATTACCTGGGTCTTCTTTGGCCCATGTCCGATCCTTCCACCAAATTTGTTGAAATCAGTTGAGTAGTTTTTTTGTAATCCCACTAATCTTTTGGATGACTCATCTTGTGCTTGGGTGCAGCGAACTGGAAGAACTAATGTGAACTGCAGGGCAGATTGATGAGTAGTACACATGAAACCTCCTTGTAGCCCTAGTTAGTTAGCAAGATTACACAAAAACCACTCAACCAATGACGGTTGGCTGAAGTAGTGCCAGAGAAGAACCCATGAAGTTTTGCAATGGATCTGGATCTCAGGAATCAGGACTCAGGAATTCTTTACAACCTTCCTTAACATTTCATTGTTAAGGAAGGTTGGTAACATTTGCCTCAGTTGTCCACAAACTACTCTATCAATTTTCATTAAACTTCAGGTCAGGAAAGAATCCGTTAAGTTTGGATTCTAAAAGGGTCAGAGTGGATTTAAAAAAAATCTATTTTAACATTGTAAGGCTTTTATTTTAAAAAAAACATTTTCCCTAATTGCACAGAAACTAAAGTGATTTCTAAAAGCTTTGTGGAGGTGTGGTTCATGGGTCAGCAAGCTAAACACATGTAAGATTGTTCTGTAGTTTCAGGTCTGTTTCTTAATGGGTCACCAGACTGGACTTGACTTAAATTTCCATTGACCTTCCAAAGTTACTGTTTGATGTCTATCAGTGCCAATATTGCATCATTTCCTGTTAGTACAAAAATCTAAGTTCATTGATTTCTTGCATAACAACCGCTAAAAGTATATACTATAACAACTGAATGTTTGGATCTAAAGTCCCATAAAACAGCTTCAGTAGGTCGAACTCTGAGAACAGAGCCTGAATCTAACCCTGGAGCTGACCTGAACTTCTTAACGTGGTCCTGGACTCCAGTGAGGTTCAGACAGGGAGTCAGAGCCTGGTTGTAGATCAGAGCCTGATTGGACCAACCCCAGTTCACATCTACAGGAAACAGCACCCAACCCAGTTAGAGCAGTGTGCAGTGTGAGTGGAATCAGGTGGTGATGTTCAGTGTGTATGAAGCTGAATAACAACAGCAGGACATAGTAGACTAGGTTTGAGCAGAGGTTCTAAACAGAACTGCACTATAAATACAAATAAAGCATCCTTCAGTTTTCTGCCTTTTCTCTGATCTCTATTTTAGTGTGAAACACTGCATCGTTTTAGCGCTTCACTTCTGAATGAAACTCAGGGAGACAGACTTCACTCTCTGGTTGAACAGCTCACAGCTCATTGACAGATACAACCAGAGCCAATGTGCAGTTTATTACACACTGCTTCACTTCAACATGTGGAATGTACTGATTAGATCTGGTAGATCGGCATCACAGGTATCCACTTTCTTTGTTAACGTCATTATAAAATGTTTTTAAAAGTATCTTTAACCAAATGTTACCTGACAGGAACCTGGTGATGAGACAAATCATGATCCACAGGTTAGGATTCAATATCATTTGATTTATTGTGATACTGTAAGCGAGGCAATATATTGTCTTCTTCCTGTTCACGTCAGCATCACGTGGTTCAATTCTTCCTGTGTCAGCTGATGTTGACAGATGGAGCTGAAGATATATTACAACACTGCTAGTTGTTAGGGGCATCAAACACAACACAAAATGAACCATAGACACACATTTGAATACAGGTTATTAATTAAAAATCAATAGAGTGATTGTTGAGAATGGATACAGTATTAAAAAGAAAGCAGAAAACACTGCTGACATAGATGTAGAGAGTGAGGATGATGAGCAGAGTGACCAGAGCTGCCCACCAGGTGATGACAAACATCACCACACAGCACAGGATCAGCCCTGACAGACACACACATGTTGGAGTACTTGGAGCTGGGGCGCCACCCTGTGGTGAGACATGTGGATGAAACAAAAAGAGCCAGCAGGACAATGTGCAGCAGGAAGTGAATGGATTTCTCTTGTCCATGTTGATGAGACATAAAAACATGAATAAGGAGTTTTAAAATGATTATTTATGTCTCCTTAGAGAAACTACATACAGTAATAACATTTTAAAATCCATCTTATTAACATCATCATCATCACATTCATTTTGTGGCCATGTGAAAAGTAAAAGAACTGCAGGTTTGACCAGATAATGTTGTTCTTCCTTCTCCTCAGTTTGACATCTAGAGGTCAGTCATGTTCATTTAGTGTCTGTGACTAAAGAGAGAACTCAGGAACATTCATGAACTGTAGCTTCTGTCATAGATCTGTAAACATAGACTGTACATGGAGGAATCAGAAAAGAAACCAACCTTTGGAAAAAGTCTGACTTTATTGCAAAATGTCATCTGAAAAGAAATGAAGCAGCAGAACAACTTCATTCAACATTCATCTAGTGAAGCGACACAAGAAGTGATTTTGTGCATCACTGTTCAGTTTCATCTGTGAAACTAAGACAGAAAACGTCCCTCATCCCTAAATACCAGCAGGACATATGTTCTATCAGTGTGCTGAGAAGCATAAAACAGCCCACAACCATTGAAGGAAAGGAAAAGATCATGTTTCACAACAGATAAAAATATGGATATCATGAAGAAAAATCAACAAACTCCTGATTAATAAAGAAAATACTCATTATTTACTTCAACCAGGTTGGAATCAAAACTAAATCTTTTCACCCCTTTTAAAGAAATAAACAAATAAACTATTTACACAACTGTCAAATGAATTTTGTTGGCTGTTTAAATGTTGTGTATGTTTGCATAGTGTTGGTCCTCACTGATACAACCTATCACTGCTGTACATTTAGTGGAAATAAATCAGCTGATCATTTAGAGACGTAGCTGTAACCAGATGGAAACATGTGTCCAATGAATTACAATCCAGATAATTCACCACAGTGATACAAAAGTCCACCCATCCAGGTCCTGTCCTGCTTCTCCTGCTGAGAGTCACAGGGGACTGGAGTCAAAGCCAGTAAGCAGTGGGAGAAAGGTGGAGTCCAGTTCATCAGCAGGAGTCACACAGACAGACAACCATTGACACTGACAGCTACAAACTATTTAGTGTCCACGTTACGCAGCAGCTTTTAGGATGTGGCTGATTAGAGAAGCAAAGAAAGGCTTTCTGAGTAGAATCAGTAGAGACGACTCTCTAGTGGTCGTCACATATCTCTTATCTCAAGGTAGCATCGAATCACCAGAGCCTAGGAGGACAAATATGAGAATGGGAATGCAAAAACAAAGAAACAAGCCAACAGCAGAAGTATTCCACTTGAATTATGGTGGATCTGTTTTAGATCAACTCATATTTAAACTGATTATGTCTGTATGAAGAGAGCTGTGATGGATTCATGCTTTGAAATATCCTGTTTTACGTCTCCAGGTGAGAAAAATGATCCTCAAAATATTTGAATGTCACCATTTAAGTTTGATAATGTTGGTTAAATATTTGTTAACTTTGTCTTTATAATCCAATCAATAATCTATTACTAGATTCTCAACCCTGATGCATTTAATCAGTTCATATTGGGATGAATGACCAGTGAATTCCCAGTTCAAACAGGACAATGTGGTGACACCAGTCCTTGTTCCAGAGCAAAATGAATCCATAAACCTAAAGAGAAAAAAGAAAAAGATGACATCAAACAGAAAACTAAATCATGGACCATAAATGTTTGGAGAGTTCAATTCCACAAAGCCACATATTTACAGAACGGTTTGGACCTTAAATCTCCCAGATAGAGTCATTGAATGTGAACATTTTCTAAAACAAGTGTTGACCTGCTGTGACTCTGAAGTCGTCGGTTTGAATTTGGTTCAACACAGTTTCATCAATTGTTCTCACTGTTTTTCTCCAGGTTAATATGAGACTTTTTAATATGACCCTCTGTGACCTGCTGATGTGAAGGTTTCTGAAAGCATCTGTGTCTTTCTCTTAATAATCTCACTTCACTTCAGATTAAACAGCTTCACCTTTGTTGTGGAAAACCAACTGAAAGGCAAAGGTTTTCTTTTTTCCAGTGAATAAACACACCATCTCAGAAGGTTCTTCTACACATCGTTTAAGATGGCTTTGTTTAACACCAGGTGTTCCTGTCCCATATGAAGCCACTCACTGTGTTCAGGGTGGTGTGTTTGTCATCAGGCCTCTGGCTTCAGTCTCTCAGAGAGCTCAGAGCTGTCGGCAGGAGATGGAGGACATTCAGCTGGAAAACAAAGACAAATCATTTCACTGCTGACAATTCTATCTTTGAACACCTTCTTCACAGTTTGACCTTTATGCTCCTTCATAAGAAATAAAGTGAAACAAAGATGATTCCAATAGAAAACACCACCTTTAATGTATTTAATATGATCTACAACACAGTCAGAAAACGGTGTGACTGCTCTCTCTGCCTGTGAGCCACTAACTACCTTAAAGTATTTGTTCATGTCATCAAACTGTCAGTCAGGCTTCCAGTGACATGAATGTATGTGAGTGTTTTACCAGTAACACACTGAAATAAAACAGAAGTGGGTTTGGTCAGAGTAAACTGCTGTTAAACAGAGTCTATGAAGAACAGGACATCAACATAGAATAATAATGAACATTGAACTGAAACATGACTTTGTCTTCTGTAGTCATGTCATCATGACACTGTGACTCTGAGCCTGACACCACTTCCTGTTGTTTGAACACACTTTGATGCTCTGGGAACTGAAGTTTGCTTCACGTTGAATAAAAGCATCAGGTCCAAGTCTAAAATCACAGCCAGGAAAAAGAGACCGTTTCTGTTTGGGTCCCTCACCTGTCTTCTTTTTGTAAACCTTCAATCCAATGGCAGCGATGAGGACGAGAGCAAGAACCACTGCGGCGATGATGATGATGAAGGTCACGTTAATGGGCTCCTCTGTTGAGCAGAAAACAACAACAAAAAGTCACAACCTGCACAGATGAAGCAGCTCAGAGAAGAACATCCATATTCCCAGCAGAACAATCCTGAATACAGACACTACATGTTTGATGGTTGCTGTTATGTTCCTGTCATTATTATTCTGTATATTATATTCTAACATTATATGATGACATTCTGTTCATGTTTTTAGCTCTACTTGTCTGGACATCATGACTCTATCTCTGCTGCTTTATCCTGGTCGAGCTTTGTTGTCTTTGTTTAGCTCCATGTCATGTTGGTTTCTGTCCCTTATGTTGGTTCGTGGCTCAGTCAGAGCTTCTGACGATCATATTCTAATTCCTTTTAGACTGGCACCATACTTGGCCCATAAACTGTATTGTGACTGATGTACAGATCCATACATTCATCCAGTGATTAAATCATTCTACTAAATCGACTCATCTTCAAACTAATAGTCACTAAAATGTCTCATCTGTTGTTACATGTTAAAATGGTTACAGTGGGTCTGACAAAGATCTGAAAACTCAAGTTTGATTTCAAACTACCAAACAGTTGGAAAGGTGCATCCCTCTGCCAAGGCTGAACAATCCTACACACGTCTGTCTAACTCTTATAATGGAGGAAGAAAAGAAAAGGGAAGTGGTCTGATAACATAAATGATCAACATCATAAATATGAGACTTTTTACATCACAATTTATGGACAAATGAAGGAAAATGGTGACAAACGCTGATTTCACAACACAAAGGAGTGTTCTAAAAATGAATGTATCTGCCCATCTAACTGAAGGAGTTGATATCTGACCCATGTCCACCCCTCCAGGTTTCATGGTCATCATTCAGTAGTGTTTGTATCATCCTGCTAACAAACAAACAAACAAACAAACACATGCAGGTCCAATCAGAACCTCCTTGACTGAGGAAATGAAGTTTTATGTCCTTAATTACTGACATTGTTCTGTAGGAATCAAAGCTAAGTAAACACTGGACAGCCTCCACAAAAAGAAGAAATAATGCTGGACAACAATCATTTATTCCAACACTTTACATCTTTTCAGGGACCTGCTGATACCTTTGTCAGGGTCCAGAGGTGGACATGTGGATTGGTTTATTGATTATCTAAGCCCTAAAATTAGACAGAAAAACTACATGAAATAATTGAACCCAAAACAATAGAACACAAACTAAACTTCTCTCCAACACACATAAAAATTCATGAACTGTAGGACTATTAGAGTGAAATAAATGTGTGTTTCCCACGTTCATCACTTCTGATCCCAGTCTTACCCCAGTTGGTCCAGATCTTTTCTTTGTCCAGTCTGGTGACCAAGTCGTCCTCCACACCAGAGAGCTGAAACACACAGTCGTACCTCCTCCAGTCTTCAGGTGACACTGATGAAAGGTCCAGGTCAACACTCATCTGGAAGGTCCCATCATGGTTGGGGAGGATCTCTCCGTGGTCCACGTCCTCATGAAGCTCCTCTCCATCTTTCCTCCAGAAGAGTGCGGCTCTGTCGGGGTAGAAACCTGTAGCGTGGCAGCTGACTGGAGAGGAGGGAGTCTTCTGGAGGAGAGACACTGAGGGAAGCTCTGGAGAGGAGAGACAAAGACACTTTATAGCTTCTTTATTAGTATTCACTGTTTATTATCACTCCTGTTTGATGGAAGGACTTTGAAATGTTTGAGTAACAAACACTAGATACACACATGTAAGCAATGACAACAAACCTCAGTGGAGAGTAACTGAGAAAAGAAGGGAGGGACAAAGGAGGAAAAGACAGGTGAAGAGAGGTGAGGGGGTGAGATAGATTAGAAAGGGGGAGGAGGACAGTGAGTGTGACAAAGACAGAGAGAGAGAGAGAGAAAGTGAGACAGACAGAAACACAGCAGAGAAAAAGAGAGAAAATGGAGGTAAAGAGAGAGAGAGGCAGAGATGAAGAGAGGTGAGAGAGAAGCTGAGACAAAGAGAAATGTGTGTAAACAGACACAAAGTGGGTCTCTGTGTGTTGGTTCATATTTATTGTGATGTTACTGTTGGTTAGAAACACAAGAGAAACATGAAGATTGTTGTATCCATTAAACTCCATCAGGTCATGTGACTCTACCTGTTCTCAGCAGAGAGCTCCTCCCATAGTCCAAATACTTCTTCAGCCACTCAGGACACTGCTGGGTGTAGAAATACTTCTTGTATGTCATCAAAGCTCTGTCATGATCCAACTTGTGTTTGGTGATGACAGCCTGAGGTTTGGCAGCGATCCATGTCTCTGTCTTCAGGTCCAGTACTATGAAGTCTTCTCCATTATAACCAAACTGATTAAAACCAGTAACCTCTCCAGTCTCATCATCCCACTCACAGCCAGACATGCTCTGGAAAATGTGGACACCTGAGAGACAGAGACAGAAACTACAGTAAACCAGAGTGAGATCTCAGTCCAGTCATCTCTCATCAGCTGATATCACATCTTCACCACAGAGACACACTGATCCACACACACCAACACAGAGGACCTACACCTCCTGCTCTTATTGGCTCCATGGAGGCCACTCACAGCCAATCATCATCTGGACAGAGTGGACGTCTTCTAGAGAGACAGAGAGGCTGCTGGGAAACACAGTTCATATCCTGTGTTTGACCACAGAGACACACTGACTCCACTGAGACCAACACTTTATCTCCACTGTTCCAGGTGTTGTGGCTTCATGTGAGCTGCAGGAACACAAACTGAGGTGGAGTCCTGACTAGCAGACACACATTAAACCTGATCCTGGACTGAACATTACACCACTGAGACTCTGCAGCCAGTGGACCAGTCCAACAAAATCCTGGTCCTGTGACAAACTACAGACTAGACTGTCCTGAAGCTGCTCTAGAAGCTTCCACTGAAGGACACTTTTGAGTCCAGGATGAGTCATAGACTCCACCTGCTCCACCAGGACAGTGTGTCCAGTTCAGCAGTGTGTTACTACGACTGGTCCCAATAAGACACACACCATCAGGACCAGTATGGACACTGGGAGGCAGTCTGTGTGTCCTGATTCAACTACAAAGTGTTTCTCATTTTACTGGAACAAAATATTTCTACTTCATTATTTACATTTCTATCAATCAATTTCCTGTTGATCAACCAATTGATTAATTGACTAATGCTTCAGTACTTTCTATGGTTATTATGGGATGGACACAGTGTGGTGAAGTAAAGAGAATCTAATCTCATGTGTTGTTCTTCTCTACATGTATATTATGGGATGGACACAGTGTGGTGAAGTAAAGAGAATCTAATCTAATCTCATGTGTTGTTCTTCTCTACATGTATATTATGGGATGGACAGTGTGGTGAAGTAAAGAGAATCTAATCTCATGTGTTGTTCTCCTCTACATGTATATTATGGGATGGACACAGTGTGGTGAAGTAAAGAGAATCTAATCTCATGTGTTGTTCTTCTCTACATGTATATTATGGGATGGACACAGTGTGGTCAGTATGTAGAGTGGTGCTGTTGAACTTTTGAAACCTCTGGTCTCAATCAGACATTTACCATGTTGTCCTGTCAGACAGGTGTATTCAAACATACTGCTACTCCTCTCATATGGGACCCAGCAGGAGCAGCCTGTGTCCCATTTACAGTCCTGCACCGTAGTTTGAGAAACCCAGCAGTCATGTTCCTCTATCAGCTGAGTGCTGTAAAACTGTTGTGATCAACAGGTTCCTACAGAGGACTTATTATGGACCAGCTCACTGTGGGCAGTTCACTGGACTTATTCTGATCTGATCTACAGGAGATCGAGTCTTAATGATCTCTGCTGGTTATTATGGGATGGACAGAAACACTGTCTCAGTGTAGCATAGCAGCATCCAGTAGTCTCAGTGTCAGTAATGTTTCTGCTGAGTCAGCCAAGAGAAGCCTCCATCAGACAGTTTGATCTACGACAGTAAAACACACTGGACAGATGAACAATGGTGTGTGTGTGTTTACATCTGTTTACTAAACACTGGATGACAATATAAACAACATTTTATGAAGAGAAACATAAACAAACCTCCAGTTTGGTTGAAGCGCTGCTTTGCTGTTTCAATGTTGTCTTTGAACGCCTGTTGGTGAACCACAAGGTTCTCAGTGTCCCTGATCCAGTGCTGAGGATCATCTGCTGTGACTTTCTTCATCCAGTCCTGTTTGGGTTCTTTTCTCCTGGTGTTACTGTCATAGTAAGTTATTGGAACGTCATCAACCAACCCAACAGCCACAAACTCTGGGAAGTTTGAGACTCCAGAAGATCCAGTGTAGAAATTCTTCATAGAGTGAGTCACTGTAAGAAACATGAATGTCATGATTTCACTTTTATAAATCACTGAACAATTTGATTTTCCTGCACACAGAATCAAAAAGAAGTCCATTCCATTCAAGACATGCTGATAATGTCTGTGGTTCAGTCAATAAATAGAACAATACATTCATAGAAACTGAGTTTGAACTCTACCTGAATATTTCTGATGATTCTGTCTGGATGAATGTTATTTATTGTGAAATAAAATGTGAAACTAGTCAGAGATGGAGGTGTTCCAGCTGTGAACCTGACTCTCATTGATAGAGACAGTTTGTAAAAACATGTTTTCTAGTCCTGATATCTCCGTGTGAAGTGAAACTCATTTCATTTCTTCTTCAGGATGCTTCATTAGTAGCTTACACTCCTCATTATCCATTAGTTTGAAATGTGAAATCACAAACCTGAGCAAAACACAAACGCTGTCTGAGATTCTCATTTGATTTTCTACATTCAACACATTCAAACTTTTTCCATCTGATGACATCACATCACTTTATGGTCTCTATCTTCTCCTATAAACTGTGAGCGATGACAACTTAAGTCTCTTCTTCTGATCACAAAGTTGAACTCTGTGAGGTTCTTGAAGCTCAAACTCAGCAGCACTTCTTCTTCTATGGTTTCACAATTTCTCCTCACGGATCAAATATCTAGACAGTGCTGTCCAGCCGATGCTGGATTCTTGAGGCCGATGCTGATCAATACTCAGGAGGTTTTTGGTGACCCTGATACAAACTGATCAGGACATTTCACAGGTAGAAAATAAACTTGTCAGTGCTCTCTGGTGGACAATCTATATCAGGGAGACACAGTTTCTAAACCATCTCAACACCAGTTTGGCCTGTGCTCCAGTTTCTTGTTCCTCATCAGCTGATATCACAGATACCAACATACCTACAATAAGCTACTGTGTGCAGATATATCTGAGGCTGATTGATCATGTAGCTCTACTAAACAGCATCTATTGTACAGACAGGAAATGGAAGAACTGCCAGTGGGATGTGATTAGACCCAACCAACAAAACTCAGTGTGGATGAACTACGTTAAAGCAGATGTGTTTCACTATGTGGAGTCAAACTGTGGAATTCTGTGGATTCAAATATTCATTACATATTAAAGGATTTCATCAAATATATGGAGGTCAGACAAGAAACGACGACGACATGAAGTCAATATTTATGTTAGCAGGTTGTCATTGACTGTGTGTTTCTCTGTGTGCACAGAATTGTGTTAATATGAACAGTTCAGATCAAACGTAGTGACGTGTTTGGAGACTGTAACAATATGTTCATCAGCCGATGTCTAATGATCAATAACTGATCAAACAGTGACGTCATAAAATAACTAATGATTCATCGCACAATACTTCCTACTAGACAGTAAATATATTTAGACATGAAAGCCTTTGTTTTGGTGTTTGTTCCTGTTTTCTTTATTTCTCTCAGTGAGTGTTGGACTGTTTGGAGCTGCGTGCTTCTGCTGCCATTTTAGTATTAAGATCGATCAGACCGTATCGATCCTATCAGTCCTGATTTGATCAATAAAAGATGAGAAAGAAAACAGAAGAAAAGACTTTTTCTGACATTTTCACCAACACAAGATTTCCTTCTGAGCAACAGTTCAACAGTGACTTCCTACATAAAACGGAACTTTATAGGAATCAATCGATGAGCTGCACAGACAGGATTTACTACGGAGAACTTTAAGATTATAGGTTGGTCACGTTTGAACATCTCTATAGTCCTAATATGTAAGGAGGTCCATCAGAAGAAGCATCAGTTCATACAGTAGGCTTTATAAAGACACGAAGCATTTTTTCTTTTCCCATCAAGACGCTTGAAATCATCTGAACTCACCTGCCGCCGCACCGTGGAGACCTATTCCCAGGAGAAACACACAAATCAAGGTGTTCATTGTGAACTGTCACATCTGCAGCTTTGATAAACGAACAGCTGACATGTTTCTTTATCAGGACACTCAGAAATAAAGCTTCCAGTCCGACCATCAAGGCGGAAGTGAGGAGAAAACACGGAGAGCAGCGGACTTCCGCGTCCTTCTGAGCCAATGGGAATTTAGCCTGAGCATCAACGTCACTTGTAACTCGGTAGAAGTGACGCTGAGGCGATGAAGGAAAAGTGAAAGTAAAATCAGCTCATTTGAAGCTGCGTCACAGGATAGGAGACATTGTGGGCCTTTGTTTTAGTGTCTCAACTTTGTCCTCATATGAAAGGAGGTTTAAATCTTCTGCTGCTCACATCTTCTATCATGTTTTGAGGCCTAATGTGATGTGATGTCAGAAATGTCTTCATTTTCTGGGAGGTCAGAGGTCACTGTCAGGAGTTTGTGTGGATGCAGTCGTGTCTTCTATTGTTCTTTAGTTGTGATCAGAACATCAGCGACAAACAACAAATGAAAGTGTGCTTTCATTCATGTCGTAGTGAGTAAATGTGGTGAGGAGCTCCACGATGCTTCAACCCTGCAGCTGATGTGCAGCAGTACAGTTTCTCAGTGTGGACTGTTAGCATGTGTTACTTTAAACACATCTGTGAGCAATCATACCATCTGATGATGAAATGAGATGGAGGGGAACATCTGAGATCCTCTGTGAAGGCCATATCCACTAAGGGATTTTATTGATCTGTCAGCACGGTTCACTTCAGGCCCACTCACTGGTCTTGGCACAAATGAGGCCGACTATCAGGACAGACAATATAAAAAACAGCAGATAGTTTCCATTAACAATATTCTACCTCAGTGTTTGACTCTGACATGAAGCCAAGAAGCAATAAATGAGACAAAGCAGACAGAGAGTCAGAGAGCTTCTTCAACACCAACATCAGATCAGATCAGCTCTGTCCTTCAGGATAAATGTCTCTGAGCTGATCTGGAGCTGTGGACGCTGAAAACTGCTGGACCAACAGAAACGTAACACCACTGTTGATGTTTGAACACCTGATGCTCTTCTTCTTTTTGCTCTTGCTGTGACGCCGTTTATGTTCCTGTTTGTGAAGCACTTTATAAAAGGTTGTAGAATTTATGTTTAATGAATAAAACTCACATGTTTACTTCTCTTCTTCAGCTGAGACAATATAATTCATGATTATGACACAAACAAGGCAACATGTGTCCCATCTTTTATTTGACTCTTTCTGTTGTTTGTGACATTGAGGCTTGAACTCTGGCTGTCAAAGGCTCTTCCTGCTGATCAATACCTGACTTTATCACTAAATGTCTACATTTCCTTTGGAATTTGTCTCATTTTTTCTGAACCTTTTACTCATCAGTTCATACTGTAGTTTTCAATAATAAGTCTCCAGCTCTATATTTCATTCTGGAGCCATTGTTTCTATCTTCCTCTGATCTATTCATTCATTTAGTGAGCAGATAGAGTTTCTGTTAAGTTGGACTTTATTTGTGTTAGGATATCTGTTCTGCCTCTCCCTCCTCGTGTTTTTGTCGGTCTGTGTTTGTGTACACTGGGTTGTCCGGCTGGTTGCCCTCTCAGCCTGACAACCTGCAGCTGTGGCTCCACTCACCTGGAGCTCATCACCAATCAACCAGTGCAGCATGAAACCCCGGCTCTGACATCCAGTCTTCTAGATCCTTCAGTCACGTTTGTGGTTCAGACGCTTTGGCTCAAACACCTCATAACAATTTGTAGTTGATAGTTGTTGTACACTGTTGAACCGAAGCAGTTAAAAATCAATTACTAGGACATGAAACAGACGACTTTGATCAGTTTTGTGTAGAATTAAGTGTTGAACTTTATTCTGAGGATTTCTTTAGATAGAGGCTACAACTATGACTTGTTGAATTTTAACAGATTTATATTTTGCATTAAGTGTAGTTTTAGTACAATATTAAATACACAGAAAACATAATAAGGATGATAAATAATGGACAGAGCAGGGAGAGGAAAAGAACCCAGTGGGTTTAACTTCACTTTTGTTCCTGCTGTTGCTGACTGCATCATATGGTGGCTTAGCTCTAAAGTCCCCGTGTTTCAGTAGATTGTCTCCTCTACACATTTGGAGGAGAGGCAACTCAACTTACTATTAAGAACAAGCTGCTGTTGCTCCTCTCATCCCCCTGTGATCCTCAGCATCAACAAACACATAAACATATGAGCTGCCAGAGCCACCAACTGCAAAAGGTTGTCTGGTCAGGAGACCATTCAGGGTTGCAAACAGCTGGGAGAGGTCAAAGGGCACAGGACCAGAGAGGAACAAGACAAATCACAATGATCACCTAGAAGATCAAGTGTGTTGGCTGGATCAGATCTTTCATTCAGAGCATCAATAAGAAACAGCGCTAGCAGCTTCTAACCTACTGCATAAAGCAATCTGAAAGTCACCTCAGCAGAAGTAGCAGAAACATTCATTTTGATAGTCCTGACATTATTTTTCCCAGTGGTCTTTCTCATTTACAGCTTGGTTCTCTTCCCTAGAGACAGCAGTCAACTCCAAGTGATCTCTGACCTGTCCTCCTTCTCTTCTGTCCCAGCCAGCCACCATGAGATGTTCCTCACCAGAGAGGCAGCTGAGTGAACCTGGGGGTCCTCACCGATCTCAATACGGACAGAAGAAGACAAAATATGTTTATTACATACAACCCAGATTTGGACAGAAGTAAAATGTCAATAAAAACAAAATTCAATCATCTGCAAACAAACAGTGTGTATGGACAACAGTTTTCCAAAGTCTTCCAGATCCCATGTAGTAATATCTTTTATACAATCATGTGTTTCACAGAGTGAACCTCGTCTCATCTTTGCTTGTGAACGACTGAGCCATTGGACGACGCCCCTTTCATACTCAGTCATGATCCTATCAGCTGCTACCAATGAACCTCTTTACCTGTGGAACGGTCCAATCAGGTGTTTTGGAGCATTAAACAACTTCTCCAGTCTTTTGTTGACTCTGTCCCAACTGGTTTGAAACATGTTGCTGGCATCAACTTCACAATAAGCATATTTTTAAAACATGAAATTCTTTGTCTTTATTCTGTTTTCAGCTGAGTATATGTCAAAAGGATTAGCAAATGATCCCATTCTGTCTTATTTTATTGTATTTCACACAGAGTCACAACTTTTTTGGGATCATGTTTGGGTAAATCTGACCTTAACTCTATACCATTGAGATATTTCAGTAAATCTAAGGAAACAAACCTTTTCAACATTTCTGTCTGTCACATGTCAAACATATAATGGCCTTAAAATGAAAAAGTATTCAGAAACTTCATTCTGAATCTATAGAGAGGAAGAATAGTATGATGACAAAGCTGCACACCTCTGATTTTAATTAATTTATGACACATTTTATTTACACATCTATTTTTCATAAATATTTATTTGTATTTACTTGTAAAGCTTATCTTCTTGGGGAATGTTGTGTTGTTGTGGATGGGAGGACTTTTGTCAGTGTTTTCCAATAAATCCAGCTGTAAATGTAACATGAGTCTCCCATACAAAGAAAGAGAGACAAAAGCTGTGCTCTGTGCTTTAGATGAATGGACACTTTTGAAGGCAATACAAAACTGATATGTTTAGATTTCAGCTGCCAGTGGCTGAAATAGCTTTGTGATGAGTGTTAAACATCTTTAGACTCTTAAAGTTGAAATCTTTCCCTCACTGTTAATATTTCAGGGATTTTTTGTCTTTCATTCAGTTATTTGTGGCTGGATCAGAAGGCTTCAGGAATAACCTTTACACCATTAAGGAACAATATTATCTGACCAATGATATGAGCACATACATTTTGACTAATATAAATCCTATTTCGTGTTATGGGCTGTTTTTATGCACTCATGGTTGGAGTCAGGCACCTCCCATCAGATCTGGACTACTTTGCCATTATGTGGTATTTGATCAAATGGTCTGAAGGCCAACATTTACCTGTGAACATCTAGCTGGTAGGTGACAATCTCAGCGATGCTCTGAGCGTCTGCTGCAGAGCCGGACAGAGCGCAGTAGATCCTGTCATGGAGTGAGACAGCTTGTTCATCACCCTGCTCACCACTGAGTCCCTGGATGGAGGGAGATGATACCAAGAGAAAAGTGTTTGTAAGGAAATCTTCAGAGGTAGAAAGAGGATGATACTTGAGATGCTTAAGGATCAGTGGGGTCTTAATAAAGACTCACATGCTCGCACTAACTTACCCTGCAGACACTGGAATCAGACCCCAACACGACCCCTCCATTAAACTGGATGGCAATGATGTTTGTCTGCAATGAGAATAAAAGAAGTACTTACATTCAGCCTATAATTAATTACACATAGCAGCAGGAGTGAGCTGTGCTGTGAAACTGATGTCAATTTACAGTCAAATCTGAACACTATTCTTCTGTGTTTATGTCATACAGTGACCTGCAGTAAACTGCAATGCAGTCTGGGAGAAATAATACAGGACTACAGCACTTTAAGAGAATGCCATTATTTACAGGAATGTACTGTAAACTTAAGTGTAACCAGCAGAGCATCATGGGAAGGTGAAGGAAAAGTGGGGCCACTAAAATGTGAAAATGAACAGAAACGCTACAACCTGCTCAGCCTTTAGCTGAGCTGCATTGATGAGGCAGCCTCCATTTTTATTCTCCCTTAAAGTGTCACATTGTTAGGAAATGGCATTCCGCCTCACTGGACCATGTGAATGTTTTTGTATTGGACGCACCAAGAGGAGGTTAAAAGACAGAGTGGAGACACAAACATGGCATTAAAAACAATCATGTAGATCATCCTATGACACGTCACGTCCATATGTGTCATAAGGGTAACGAGAGCCTTTTGAAAGTGGAGGGCATGGAGTTTGTGGAGCAGTCAGTCAGAGGGGTGATGGTCTGAATAAATGACTCCAGAGAGACTTATTGGATTTTAAATTCAATGCTCTGGTGTATCCAGGCCTTCATGAACACATAGATTTCACAGCGTTTTTGTAAACTGAAGAATTCTTGTCATTGTTGCTGATGTCATTGAGGCTTTTATTATTGTTATAAGTGTAACCAGGAAGTGATATAAGTGATGGGAGTTATTGTAAATGTTTCATATTTATAGCCGTGTTTATAATTGATCTCAATATCACATCATGTATTGTTGTTTATCTATTGTGTGACATGCTGACTGAGCGTTCTTGACTATGTCTATATAAGGAACCTCTGCCTTCCACTCAGGTTTACACCTCTTTCCAGTCACGCCCTGAAGAAGACCTGTTGAGGGTTGAAACCGGTCGGCGTTTTCCTCATTTTGAGACACTGTGAGATTTTCCTTAGATCTGCCCTAATTAATAAAGGCATTTGAACTAAATCCTTGTCTCGATGCTGGTGTGCCTGAAGTAAGCCGAGAGGCTTTCCTTTTTCTACAGGTAACCATTTTAACTTCTAGAGCACCTGGCTTCACCTGGAGTTTACACTTTCATAACCGTGAGCACCCGGTAATCCTCATTGTTGTTTTTTACTACCTCAAAAATTAGTATTAAAAGAGTGGCTGTAGATTCCAATCAATTACTCCTCAATGAAAAAAAAACTAAATTCATTGGTTCTTCAAAGGCATCACTCATCATGGAACAACGGCAGCTTGTCACCAGGTACCACCACATGCTCCACCCCTGTTTCCGTGACGACCACCAGGTGAGCCACGCCCCTGCTGACGTTGTCTCTGCCCATGACCAGAGCAAGAGCTGTGGGCACAGGGACAGAGGGATGAAGCAGATGTAGGGCAGATGAGGAGGACAGGAGAAAAAGGAGGGAAAGGTGTTGTTGTGAAAGCACAGATACTCATTTTGTAATATTTATACAGCTGCTAACTGCAAGTCCAGGGTCACCAGAAACATTCAGTCTGATCTAACAGCTGATTTCATTTAATTTGTCCCTTAATCTTCTCTAAAAGAGGTACATGCAACACTGCAGATCCTCAGATATTGAACATGTAAGAACATAAACTTTAATCTGAACTGGGGCGGGGCGGCTGTGGCTCAGTGGTAGAGCGGTCGTCCACTTATCAGAAGGTCGGTGGTTCCATCCCCAGCCCCTGCAGTCCACATGTCCAAGTGTCCTTGGGCAAGATACTGAACCCAGTTTGCTCCCAGTATCTGTTCCACTGGTGTGTGAGTGATTGTGTGAATGGTTCCTGCTCCTGATGAGCAGGTGGAGCCTTGTATGGTACGACTGTATGAATGCTGGTGTGAATGGGTGAATGCTGGCTGCTGTTGTAAAGCTTTGCCTGAACCAGCGATGGTAACAGGCTGACTGGTTAACATCCCACCTAGAGACACGACGTACACCTGCAGAAGGATGGAGAATCTCAGTCATGCAGCTGTATGCAGCTATGTGGGCTTACTGTGTTCTATCCTCATTACTGCTTCTCTGATGTTTGACTGCCACCTCTTCCTACCTGTGATCCTTTCTTTCTGTCCCAGCCTGCTGTGATGAAGCCGGCCTCTAGCTCCTCTTTGTTTCTGGAACACAGATTTTTCAGCACCAGCGTCTGTATAAAACAGTAAGAAATGTAAATACTCACGTAAAGTACAAGTACAGTACATGAAATTACAGTTACATTTAACCCCTGAGCTTCATATAGCAATAAAAACATCATGTTAATGCAATATGTAGGCCTAGATCTTCATTTTGTGGATTTGATCTTTATCCTGAATGTTTTCTTCAGTATGATTGAGTTTAATGAAGGGAACTTCAGTGTATCATCTGAACATCCTCATCCTCCAATGGAAGCTCTGGAATCTGAGCCAATCACGACCCTTCCATCAAAAGTGTCAGCCAGGATGGTAGTCTGGGGGGGGGGGGAAGAGAGCGTCATTTTCTAGCCAAATATGACAGAAGACAAATAGAACACTGGGTTACACAGCATCACAGATATACTTATTTATCTTGGCTCCGTGTTCATTCATGCCAGGGTTTCTCCATTTTCACTCCCAAACCGAAAGAGAAAGAGAAGGAGGAGAGGTGACGCTCAGAACAGCGACCTCAGGCGCACTGAGACGTGCAGAGAGAAGCTGCAGTCAGATCCAGTATGGTCCTATCAAATGTCCTCCAAACCCCTGCAGCTGGGGTTAATTTGGACAACACAGCAGATCTGAGCTTCTTCTTCTGTCTCCGGGGCAGCAGACGGTAACAATAATGACAGAAGATGAGATGAAACTATCGGTTACGCTGAACTCTCACCAGGATCAAAAGCCAAAGCAACTTCTTTTCCTGCTCCTCATTTTAATCAATGAAACAATATAGTGATTTACGGCTGTTCTGTCATAGAGATTCATCAGCTGACCCTCCTCTGTTCCCCTCCTCCCTCCCTCACTCTAGGAACGCTGCATTAGAGGCTCTTCTTGAAGGAGCACAGACACCTAAACCTGTGAAAACAGGCACCACCATAGCAGGAGTTGTGTTCAAGGCCAGTCTGAAGCTGTTTAAAGCCAAAACATGAATGGACCAAAACAGAGACTCTCTATGTTTCAGTCCATCAACTATAAACTGGAATCTTTACATGACTTTTCAAAGCATAGCAGGTTGATTTTTTACCCTCCAACCAACCATTATTTTTCATTGATTCAGTCTAATATAAATAGAAAGCTGATTTTTAAATTCTTATCTTGTATGGTTGAGCACACTCTCCATGAAGCAGCTTTCAAGTCCAGAAGACAAACTATAAGACCAGCATGAACATCACAAAAACATACTGTGTGTTTTCCACTTTCAAAATGTGCCTTACAGGTAGCACAATAGTCTTGGCACATGCTGAAACAACAGGGTAACAGACATTGTGATGCCCAAAGTCTGCACTGCAGTCATGGTTAAACTTGACCATTACAGCAAAAAATGTCATGTAAAAATGTGAAAACCTTATACCTCGCTTACTGCTTTGACACATAAAGACGTCTCTCTGTATGTCCCTATGTTTCCTGAATTACCCAGCATGATAATATTTAGGATCATTTTCCACAGTACCCCTTCTAAATATAGCATTTCTTACCTGTGCGCCTGCACCGGCAGGTTGTCCCACTGAGGATGCCATTGTAATCCGTGATACTGCGATGTGTTAACACTCTTATATGGAAATGGGAAACAAGCAAGGGTATAGCAAGGGTGTTAAACTTCACAATCTGACATATTTTACTGCTTTCATATATTGATCATTACCAAGACTGGTCTATAACAGCTTGTTAAACGTAACTTTGTCCTGAGCATCACTTTATTTACTGCTGATCAGGTGAATACAGTGTATAGAAAAAGTTGAGTCATATTTTACAAAGTACCCACGTTTCCTGAAGGCAACATACATTTATTTTATTTTTATTTTTATTTAACCTTTATTTAACCAGTAGAATAAAACCCATTGAGATCAAAGATCTCTTTTATAAGGCTGACCTGGCCTTATAAAAGAGAGAGAAGGCAGCAGCACACGTCATGAATTACACATAAAACAACACTGTAAACTAACAGAAGAAATATTGACACAGACAGCAATAAAAAAGAATACACAATGGAATCATATTTAAAGTGCAGGTCGTGATATTAAACTCATGTAATTAAGCGAAACTAAGTACAACTACAGTCACCAATGGTCTCAGGTTCTAGTCCCTTTAGAATCCCAGCAAAGTCATTCACAGAGATCAGTTCTGGCAGGTTTAGGTCCTTCTTCAGGTTATTCCAAGCAGTGGGAGCAGCAACTTTAAAAGCTCTTTTCCCTAATTCTGTCCGAGCACACGGAACAGTCAGGTGCAGGACATTTTGTGAGTGTAGTGCATATATGTTTTGACTTCTCAGTAAATATGCAGACAGGTATGAAGGGACCAGTCCTAGAAGAGTTTTGTAAATGAACGTCAGCCAGTGCGTACGTCTGCGTACATATAAGGACGGCCAGTCAGCTGCAGCATATAAAGTGCAATGATGCGGAAGACGTCCACATCCAGTGACAAATCTCAAGGCACAATTATAAACAGTGTCCAGAGACCGCAAACAGTGAGCAGAGGCACCACGTATAACATGTCTCCATAATCCAGCAGAGGCAAGAAGGTTGACGATACAAGATATTTGCTCGCTCTAAAAGAAAAGCAGGATTTAAACTACACCCTTAGGACATATAAATGCAGGAGGCCCTGAGCCTTCTTTGTTATGCTGTCACTCACAATCCCACGCCCCCCTCGATTGATGCCACGCCCTCTACGTCAGATCACGGCAAAAACTCTGAATACTTTGTACGAGCGCCAAACAGTTTGTGGCACATTGACAGCAATCACACATTGATAAGGTATCCGAAGAGCATTATTACATTTGTTTTTTTTTAAATATCACAGTTGTTGGAAGTGGACGTGTTTTGATGAATATTAACATAAAAAAGTGCGAGACCATATCTTTCCTTCAAATCCATGCATGCTTGCTTGCATGCTTGGACTGCAGTCCCCTTCACCCTGTGGAAAATGAACCAGGTGAAGAAAATGGACCTGTTGAATAATGAGAATGAACCTTTCTCATCTTCTCATCCTCCATCTTTAGAGAGGATGCTCATGAGCACATGAGTCGAGCGGCTCAGCACTCTCAGCGGGTCACAGAGCTGGAGGGGCTGCTGGACGTGGTAAAGACCAGAGTCCAGGACCTGGAGGACCGCTACCTCGGCAAGGCTGTCCAGCAGCACGGCCACATGCAGCAGCTGCAGCAAGAGAACCAGGAGGCACAGGTTAGTCAGCAGAATCCCACTGCAGGCTGAGCTATGCTGCTCAGACTGCACACAGGTTAGCATAAAGTATTGAATCGTTTTTAAACGTGGATTAATAATTGCCTGTTTAAGGGTTGCATCCATTTATCAGGGGTAGTGAAATGCTGTCTATCACCTACCTTTTCTTTTTAAGACACTGTGTCAGACTCTTGAGCAGAAGCTCTCTGAACAGAGGGAGGAAGCTGCACAGCTTCAGAGGAAACTTTATTTCACAATCAAAGAAGAAGAGCGGCGTTTGGCTCGACAGAGCGAGACTTTCCACACCATCTGCAACAAAGTCATCCAGCACAACACCCCTGCAGACCAGCAGTAAGCCTCCTCTCTCTGTTTTTCATCAGGGGATGACATGAAACTTTCATCACACTCACCAGAGGGATCTCTGCTGAAGCTGCAGCCTCTGTCGGACTTAATGTTACTTAATGTTATTTAATGTCATGTCCTTAGGAAAGATGCTGAACCCCATGTTGCTGCTGATGGCTGTTTCATTGGTGTGTGAGTGATTGTGTGAATGTCCTGATGAGCAGGTGGCACCTTGCATGGTAGCCTCTGTGGCCACTGTATGAATGTGTGCAGTGAAATGCATTGAGTCATCAGTCAGATTAGAAAGGCTGTATAAGTACATTCCATTTATACAGCATAAAGTATCTGCTGCAATAGAAATGATACTCAATCAATCAATCAATCAATCATCTTTGTTTATTTTATATTTCTATTGATCTGTGCTGTCTAGCTAGCTAATGCTAACAGAGTGATGTCCAAACTATTAAAGCTATCTAGTATGATGAGGATAGTGGATAGTGCACAGATGAAATAAGAGCACCCAGTGGAAAACATGTAGATATTCTTTGTTGGATTGTCTGTAAAATTAGCCAGAAAACAGGACAGACACTGAAGCTTCATTCATGAACAGTTTGGACATCCGTCACAGATGAAAAGGTTAACACACAAGCTGCAGCCGAAGCTCAAAGAAACCAAAGCAGAGCACAGAAGCTACACTTGGACAAGTTATCACAGGATAAAACAGACATTTTAAAGTTAAACGTCAGTCAATTGATTTCAGCTCAGCCTTTAACACCATCATCCCAGACATACTGGTCATTAAGCTATCAGGCTTAGGCCTCCTCCCACCCACCTGTTCCTGGCTAAAGGACTTCTTAACCAACCGCCCCAGACTGTGAAACTTGGCCCTCACCACTCCTCCACCCTCAGGGATGTGTGCTGAGTCCACTACTGTACTCTCTCTCCACATACGACTGCAGCCCAGCCCACTCAGGTAACGCCATCGTCAAATTTGCTGACGACACAACTCTGGTTGGACTGATCACAGAGGGAGACGAGTCTGCCTACAGAGATGAGATCCTGAGACTAACTGCGTGGTGTTCAGCAAACAACCTGACACTGAACACCACAGAAAACAAGGAAATCACCCTTGATTTCAGGAAGAACAATGCAGACCCCTCCTCCCTTACATCGGTGGTGTTTGTGTAGAGAGGGTCCAGACTTTCAGATTCCTAGGCACCCTCATCTCTGCTGACCTCTCATGGACTGCAAACACCTCAGCGCTCATCATGAAAGCACAGCAGCGACTACATCTGCTGAAGGTGCTCAGGAAAAACAACCTGGACAGAAAGCTGCTGGTGACCTTCTACCGCTCTTCTGTTGAGAGCCTGATGACGTCCTGCATCACTGTGTGGTATCAGCTGCACTGAGGCAGACAGGAAGGGGCTTCAGAGAGTCATAAATGCAGCACAAAAGATCATCAGCTGCCCTCTGCCCTCCCTGAAAGACATTTAGATCTCCTGCTGCCTCAGCAGAGCAGTCAACATCATGAAGGACAGATTTCACCCTGGTTCACCTGTTTGACCTGCTGCCCTCTGGCAGAAGCTGCAGGTGTATGAAGACAAGAACTAACAGACTCAAGAACAGCTTCTTCCCCAAAGCCACAACCATCCTGAACTCAAACACTCACTGACACACACACACACACACACACACACGCACACACAGACACACACGCGCACACACACACACGCGCACACACACACGCACACACAGACGCACACGCGCGCGCACACACACACACACACAGACACACACACACACACACACACACACACACACACGCACACGCACACACAGACACACACACGCACACACACACACACATGCACACACACACGCACACACACACACACATGCACACACACACACACACACAGACACACACGCAAGCACGCACACACACAGACACACACACACACAGACACACACACACACAGACACACACACAAACACACACAGACACACACACGCACACACAGTATTTAAATGATGCATTCAAGGGAAAAGTCAAACATTTAGCTCCAAATGTTATTAGGAACACTGACTTCATTTTAGGCCAAAACAAAAAAATTGATCATGTCCTGGAGGTGAAAGAGCAACTTGCTGTTAAATGATGTTTCTTATAAGGACGGTTTGCTGTTTGGCTGAAGTTATGGGGAAAAGGAGATAATCTGTGTCAACAGGACGTAAATTGACATAAAAAAAATCTATATTTTGCATTTTACTGGAAATAAATTCACTAATTTCTCAAAGTAACAAACGAACCGGGGCGGCGGTGGCCCAGGAGGTAGAGTGGTTGCTCACGGAACCAAAGGTCAGTGGTTCAATCCTCCCTTCAAGTCTACAAGTGAAGTATCCTTGAGCAAGATACTGAACCCCAATTTGCTCCCCAGGCTCCGTAAAGGGAGCCCACTGCTCCTCAGGGATTGGTCGAATGCAGAGAAAGAACTTTCCCCCTGTGGGATTAATAAAGTATCTAAAAAAAAAGAAAACAAACATTCTGATTTTAGAAAAAAACTCACTGGACTTTCAACCATATCACATGGTCTTCAAATGGCAAATGTACAGAACAGGTTGAGTCACATGCTTTTCTATCATTCATATTCAGCATCGTCTTTTTAAATGGACATTTCTACTATCTTGCACATACGCTGATGTAACTTCTCAGACTGACACCTCTAACACAAATGACTATGAATAAACTGACTGCTTGTTGCGTACAGAGTGCGACCCTGTTTCACTTTCAGTGTGATTCAAATGTCAAGACAAGAGGGAGGTGTGGAAGGTGAAGAGCTCGTCTTTGTCTTTATTTGTATGCTTTTACTGTGTCCCACTCTTCATTTGAATAATGTCCTGTTAAATTTCATTTTCAGCATCACTTAATGACTTAATTGAGGTCCTAACTTGCGACTCAGGTGTTAATTATTGAACTACAACCTATTTAAATATCATCTCTGGAATCTACAGCTATTGTTTGTAAATGTGTGACAAAAAGTTTGCACTGGATTTCTCCCTAAACTGGAACATTTAGCCTCTGGTTGTTTTTTCTGCTTAAAATGAGAGTGATGACAGCAGGTAATAGGCTTGATGTGCACAGAAACACTGCTGTGATTTGTTTAGTGTCTTGTTGTTATGATATGTAGTTACAGTTTCACATGAACCTGCCATGCTGCAATGAACGCTGAGCAACACAGTTTTTAAATGAACAGCTGGAGCTGAGAACACAGTAATTAAGCTGGAAGCAGCTTTTTTTTTTCTTTTTGCTGTTTTTTTTTGGTTCATGTACAGTATGTGTGTGTAGTTGTTAAAATCTTAAAATAACACAATGTGATTAACTGTACTTGGGACAGTTTTCAAAAACAGAGCTTTAGTTATAGAGAGAATAAAAAAGACCTACAGAAACAGACCAATTTAACATCACCAGATACAAGCTAGATGTCTTAGAAATGTCACTGACACATCAGACTGTTTCCTGCTGAGAAACACTTCCTGTGTCTAACAGGAACACACAATGTGTAGGTGTCAGATTATCAATATATTGATTAGTGAGCATTGGAGATGTTGTCTTGGTGTACTTGACAAACACAAGCTATGACAAAGGAGGAATGGATGATGAGGTCATGAACCCTTATGCATACAGGAATAATGCTCAGCCAGTTGTACATTATGATTGTTATGGACGACACTGATTGTGGTTCATTTTAAGCACACAAACTAAATGGTTAGTTTGATGGTTAGAAAAGAGGCATGTGTTAACGTTCACATTGGACGCCATCTCCAGCCTCCTGGATGAAACCACCTGACCCCGAGCTCCGCCCCTCTGGGGTCTTTGTCCATCCATCCGTCCATTTCTACAGCAGCTTGTCCTTTGAGGGGTCGCGGGAGGCTGGAGCCTGTCCCAGCTGACACAGGCCCAGAAGCAGGGTACTTCCTGGATGGGTCAGCAGTTCATCACAGCGCCGAAACATGAAGATACAAACACACATTCACCTACATGTCTTTGGACTGTGAGAGGAAACCAGAGCATTCAGAGGGAACGCACACAGACACAGGGAGACCTGGGACAATCCACACAGAAAGGCTTTGGCTCTGGATTCAAACCCACAACCTTCTTGCTGTGAGGTTTTAACCACTGATCTGCCTCGCTGTGTAAAACATATTGTACAGCTGCTCTCTGATTGTCCCATATTGACAGTGATGTGTTTTCATTGGAGGTGCAGTAAAGCCTGGTTCCATCCAGATGTCTAAGGGTTCTGTGGCTGGATGAGATGTCGACAGATGTGCAGCAATACCTGATACCCTCTGAATGAGACCTTCCACCGGAACATCATTCAGTTGCTCATTGATTTTAATGTACGATCACTGAGGACCTGTGCAGCTGCACTATGAAGGAGAAAACTTACTGAAGCTGTGGTTTGTGTATTAAAAGTGTTTGATCAGTTGTTGTTGTCTTGTTAGGAGAGACATTCTTTCCTTCAAGAACTGTTAATAACAGTCACTTCAAACAGAATGAGTTACAAATTGCCAGAGCCCATGCTTGGCAGTTCCTGTCAGTATCAGATCTATACAACCTCCCATTACAGCAGTTTAAAGCTGCTGCTGCACTCATGCAAGAGAACCAGTGAGTCAGTTCAAATGATCAGAGTCAGTTCTATTGTTCTATTGTATTAGTTTACGACTCTCACCACTGCATCCATCCACTGTTTGTACATCCAGGACATTTTCACACTTCCAAAGCTCAGATGTTCAGAACAGTGATCAGCAGACCAATGATAGCTGTTAGCATTGGTGGGATGTGACCTGAGTGACGGTGGAGAACCAACATGCCTCTGGTAAAGAGCTTTGGTGCTCTCTAGTTGTCACAGTGGGATAATGCAGCCGAGAAACTACAGCCAGAAGTATGTGGACTTTCTTTATGCTCCATCATTCGAAAGCTGATAACGGGTGGAAATATTGTTCTCACATATTTCCTTCAACACATTCATATGGACCAATAAACACACCTGAATCTGTAGAGGGTTGGTGAGTCATATATATTCACACCCTAAAATGAATAACATAGGATCATATTTACTTTGAGCTTCTGTACAAAGTGAATTAGATAAATACAGTCTAATAGGTTGAGTTTGGAGGTTATGTTTAGTGACCCACCTTATTGTTTTAACTACAAATCTGGCATCTAAAGATGTTAAAAGTGGGTTAATTACTTTTTGTTTGGCTGCTTGGCCACCAGTATGACTAATATAAGACCCCACTGATCTGTTCAACCCCTCCATAAAAGCTGGTGTATGCAACCATGAATTAAAAACTTAAAACTAAAGAACAATCAGAGAGGCCATACCTCTACCAACAACACTGTCATCAACACAGGAGCATTCAGGAAACAGTTCTGAGACCAAGCCGCCACCAAAGCTTATAGAAGGTTATTAAAGAAATATATCATGCAAGCACAAAACTCCAATCAGCAAAACACTTTCTAATGTAATTGATAAAAGGTATACATGATAGACAGATGTCCATTTTTTCCATACAGAAGCCAAAGGACAGTGAATTTAGTGAAAATGAGACTGGATCTGTTTCCAGATCAATACTGACATTTATGTTTTCCAAAAGATTATAAAAATACATCAAAAGCCAGGAGCTCACAACTTTTTAAAATCATTTTATGTTCTCATATTGTGGCACAGACATGTCAGGAAAAAAAGATATCTAAATACCATATATAAGTACAAGTCAAATCTATCAATATGATTGATTTGCTTTAATTGGCACCTATAGCTTATTATTTATTAAGAAATGTATTTAAAAAAAAGGTCTAAATATGCCCTAATGTTAGCAGAACCAAAATTAAAAAGTAAAAAATCTTGGCTCTGCCTCAGAATCTAATCAACTGTTCTTTGGCACCGGGCCTGTACCTCCATAAAATGTCATCCAAATCTGTTTATAACGTTTTGAGACATCTAGTAAACAAACAGACAAACAAACATGGTTGATCATAACCTCCTAACATTCATAACATCAGTTGGCAGAGGTTGTAACTGTTAGGAGACACTTTTTAGAACACAGGATCTTAATACAATAACTCAGTGTGTAAAGATTTAATAACATACATGAGAAACAGCTGGTAGAAAAGTCAAAGTACAAAAAATAAATAGCTCAAAAGTATCTGCAGAGCCATAATTTCAGAGGAAGCGCTTCTTATTTAGAGTCACTGATTTTAGTTTTATGTGATTTAGTTTCATTACTTTTTACATGATATGTTGGAATTGGTCACCAGTGATTCAGTCCAAGAACATTTGACACCTCAGTCCAACACCAATGATTTAAAAAGTATGAAAAACAAGTGTCCTGTGATGAACTGGTGACTTGTCCAGGGTGAACCCCGCCTTACGCCCAAAGTCAGCTGGGATAGGCTCCAGCCCCCTGCGACCCTACACAGGATAAGTGGTTACAGAAAATGAATGAATGAATGAATGAATGAAAAACAAGCATTGTGCAGCTTACAATCTTTAAACATTTGTCCACTGGAGGACAGAATTGTACATATTATGAATCTCTCCATTCCTCTGCTGCTTGACGTTTCAACTGTGTGTCTGTGCTTTTAGTCCAGTTCAGTCACTGACTACATCCCATAATTTCTTAAAGGCTTTGTGGCTGAAAGGCCTGAAGGCATGTGTGTGTCCACACATCATCAGTGTGCATGTTTTCCTTCTTGTTTTCTGTAATTTGTAACTTATTCTGTGAGATTACTCAATGTGAGTAATGTGCTCCAAATACTCCAAATACTACTAGTAATACTTACTTCAACAGTGTCTTACAGTTTGAGTAACAGTATGAATATGGCTTCACACAATGGGCCTACTGCTTACACGAGTAAACCATCTGCTCCTCACTGTAGGCTGTATGAGTATGTACAAATACTTCTGTGTTCATACATGCATACATGTGACATACATATTACTAATCACTCTACATAGATGTCCACCACCATCTGACTCAGCCTATTACACACACAACATGTGTCCCGGTCATCATTCAGGGAAAGTCCTGATCCTCATGGCAGAAACACATCATTGTCCTCGCTGTGTGAACTACATCATTTGTCTCGTCTCAAGGTGTGGGCAGGTGTACTGCATCCAGGTATCCAGGCAGTAGTCAGAGGATTCTGGGAAATATTATTAAATATTTAACACGTAAATCAATCCCTTCAAGTAATACATTAATTTGAAGAAAGTAACTCTATTCTGACTACGATTGATTGAAATTGTAACTGTACTGGAGTACAGTTACTCACATTTTGTATTCCTAATACATAATGCTATTACATGTCTCCCGTTACTCCCCACCACTGCTTCTTGTGTGAGTAAATGTGTGGTCAGCTGATTTTGTTGTCCTTATTCGTTGTCCTTCCCGCAGTAAACTTGCACTACACATGTAGAACTTTGACAGACGGCTTGTGCAACAAGTTAGGAACGAATACGACCATGTAATACACACTAAATATCAATAGATAAGACTTTCATCTTGTCATTGTGGTCAGTCTTGAAAAGTAATCCAGGCTGTTGTGAAAAGACTCAGGGTGAAATGCAAACAGAGACATTATAAGTATTGTAATATTCAGCAAAAAAGCTGAACATGTCAAATGACAATGTTGTGTTTAATTTTTTTTTTTTTTTTTTTACAGCTGTTTGTCTCTACAGTATAGGCACTTTAAAAGTATGGCATGATGGAGAGATCATGGTTATAATTAATAGGTAAACTTCTTCAGGTCTCATTTTGACACGAGGCCTAAAGCCACAACCTCAGATAATAACATACAATCTACTGAAACTGAAAGTGTTGATTAATTCCCTAACATTTAATGACATTAATAACATTTCATCACATTAATAACATTAAATGACATTAATAACATTTCATCACATTAATAACACTTCATCACATTAATAACATTTCATCACATAAATAACATTTCATCACATTAATAACATTTAATGACATTAATAAAATTTAATCACATTACTAACATTTAATGACATTAATAACATTTCATCACATAATAACATTTCATCACATTAATAACATTTCATCACATTAATAACATTTCATCACATTAATAACACTTCATCACATTAATAACATTTCATCACATTAATAACATTTCATCACATTAATAACATTTTATCACATTATCAGAAGATAATGTGCACCTTGGACTTGTAGGACCACTGTGGGTTTCGGGGCCCAAGTGTCACGCTTGTGTTCAAGAACATGTAGAATTGGGGGACCCAGAAACAGACACTTGGGGCCAGGCAGGTATATTATTACACACACAGTGAGGGTAGAGAAAATAGGTTTATGGATGTAGTAGCAGATAAGGGTCAAAATCAAGAAAGCATTCCAACGTGCAAATTAATCTGACACGAAGCAGACAAAACAACTCATGTCCCCAACAGGCACGGTCGAGAAAACACAGCAAGTAATCCAAAAACATGGAAGAGTGGAAGGTATGAAGAAGAATGAGGCAAAGAATGAGGGGAATCCACACGGACTAAATACACTAGGGAGGGAAGGCTGATAAGGAACATTTGAAACTAATCAGGACAATCAAAAAGGTGGGAAAAGAACCAACAACAGAGGAGTGACCCCGTCAAAATAAATGAGGAAATGACAAAACCCAGAACCATGATGCCAAAAGCATCGTAGAGTCTTTATTTGCTGAGTTGGTAATTCAGCTTTGTCTACACCTCAGCAGCTTGTTATTCACACATCATAAGAGCAGTAGACCTATAAATGTTGTATCATCTTTAACTAAATATGGAAGTAACTTTTAACCAGCTCAGCAGATTAAATGTTGACAAAATACAGTTTCTGCAACGGATATGTTGACATTTAATGTTTCTCTTGCTGCAGCTTCATGCTTCTTTATATGAAATGTTTACTTTTATATTGTAACAACACTGTTCTGAAGATGTTCTGTCACCCAAAACAGGTGGAAATTATGCTGATCTCATTTTTAAAATATCCACTTTGTCGTCACATACAGCTGGAAAATGTCCCGATGTCTGCTTAAAAATGTCCAGTTCTGTCACCACAAACACAACTGTAAGTTGTCCTGATGTGTCCTTCAAAATATCTGGTTGTGTTGAGACAAACAAGGCTGTGAAGTGGACGTCGGTCCCTAGCTTGGTAGCCTACTGTAGGTCTCATGCCATCACTGCAAGGTGATCATTTTGAAATGTACTTTAAAAAAATGCTAATATAATATGGGTGAAATGCACTTACCTTAAAATAACAATAATAATTAACAACAAAACATTATGGTAATAAAATGAAAGTAATTAAACAGTAAAAATAAATGATTCAAACAATGATATAATCAATAGAAGGCCAGTCTAAAACAACAGTGAGCTTTTGAAAGTGACTTAAAAGAAGACAATCTATCAGGTCACAACTGACGGGCCAGAACAGAAAAGGCCGGTCCTTCTTATGTGGTTCAAAGAAATATACAATTAAAGCTTTTTATCATTGTGGTGATCAGGATGTTTTTGCCGTTCACAATGAAGTACATCTACTGGCCTGTACTGAAAGAAGAAACATGAACTGCATTTGCAGTGTGGATGTATCACTATGTGATGTTGTGTATTGTGTTCTGTGAATGTAGGTCATGTTGAGAAAGTGTGAAGGATGTGTGCATGGGATGTGAAAGCTCTACTTCATTGTTCATCAGCAGTCCTGTTTAATACACAGCGGCTCTCACTTAGTGTTGGAGGTTCCAGTGGGAATCGAACTCTCACCCCTCTGGCAGGATGACAGCGCATTGTCCTCTTTGGGCTACATAAGACCACATGCTTATGAACTGTGAATATCACAAGAGAACATGTATCTACAGAGTAAAGGAGCCAGTATTTGTGCTCTCTATGTGTGTGTAGTGATGCTACAAACCAAAGAACCCTTTTAGACTGTGTACTGTGGTGATCAGTGTCCATCGCAGTGACCATAACATGCAGAATTACTAATCAGCTCAATGGAGCCTCTCTTTTTTGTGCATTTTCCTTCTTTGTTTCATCAACTTGCTCAGGGGGTGAATTTGAATTATAGAAATGTGTCTCAAACTGTAAATAAACATAAGGAATATGTGTTCTACAATTCTTGACCGGGATCCTACAGGTACTTTGACCTTCTTCCAGACTTTATGAAGACTCGTTGATGAAAACTCCCAGCAGACAGTCATTCCTAACAGTAATGCACCTATAAGCTGTTTGCCAACTGCAGCAAAACTCACACAGCCATGCCTAAGAGTTGTGAAGCTGTTTATTGTTGTTCACACAACTTTAAACAAGGGGGGAAGTGTAGATTTTTTTATTTATCCATAGAGAAATCGTTCCCCAGACCGCAGAAATCGATGGCTGGCAGCTGTGAACACAAAACCTATGATGGTGGAAAATGTTTTATAAATGTTATTCAGATACCTGATGTTTCTCAGAGATCTGTATTCCAGAAATACACTAAAGTAAATTATAAACTGAAATACAGAACATATAGAAACTCACACATCGGCTCCAGTAAGAAATCAGCATGACCCGGTCCGACCCATCAGTTTGTTCTTCACAGTGAACTTTAATGAGACGTGAAACATTATAAGGAAACCTGAGGACTGTTCACTTTCATAACATGCAGACAATGAGGTATTTGTTTATATGTGCTTTACTTTTGACATGCTATGGTTTGTTTATGCCATGTGTGATTTGTATTTTCTCGTTTATACTGATTTTAGTTTGGGAGAGAAGAAGCTTTCCAATAAACCAGTAGCAAGAAAGCCACTTGTGTCTGTGATTGATAGAATTTATTTGGTATATAGTACAAGTAGTAGTAGACAAAGAGTATGAACAAAAGAGTCGCTAATGTGAGTAGCAAAACTTTATTACCAGGACTTTCAATTAAGTAAATATCTCCATGCTCTACATTTGTCGGTTCATGTTTCCACGTAACAGCAGGATGTTTGGTAAAGCTTCAGACCTGCAGCTTGGAGTTTGGCTTTGTAACGTAGTTTTGCATTATTTCCAAGAGTTTCTTGGTAATTATATGCCATAGAAAACATTCTTTGTGTTTGTTTTAATTCAAATGGAATAATAGAGTTACAGTGAATGAATGAATGAATGAATGAATGAAAATGGTAGGAACAAACTGCTTTGTTTTCACCAACAACAAAGGCAGGTTTCACCTGTGAACCGGAGATGATGTCACCCTGGACCAGAAGAATTTAGTCAGACAGTAACACTATATTGTGACTAGAATTATGCTACATTTGTATTGTTGTTATATTGAGTCCATAGGTTCCACTGCAATGATCAAAGAATATAAATCTGTGGTAACCAGGCCTACAATGTTTCAATGTGATCAGGTCAGGTTTTATTTGTGTTGAACAGCACAGGGACATAATTTACACGGCTACTTGCTTTGCCCATATGGCTGCCTGCTTTGCCTACACGGCTGCCTGCTTTGCCTACACGGCTGCCTGCTTTGCCTACACGGCTGCTACACGGCTGCTTGCTTTGCCTACACGGCTGCTACACGGCTGCTTGCTTTGCCTACACGGCTGCTACATGGCTGCCTGCTTTGCCCGCATGGCTGCCTGGTTTGCCCGCAGGGCTGCCTGCTTTGCCCGCACGGCTGCCTGCTTTGCCTACACGGCTGCTACACGGCTGCCTGCTTTGCCTACATGGCTGCTACACGGCTGCCTGCTTTTCCTACACGGCTGCTACACGGCTGCCTGCTTTGCCTGCACCGCTCTGTTTGCTGCCTACACGGCTTTCGGCCTTGTCTGTACGGCTTTGTGCTTAGCATGTAGCCAGATTACCATATGTTTTCATCTGTTTGTGGTGAAAAAATGACTGTGCACAAGCATTATTTAGTTTTCTCCTTTAGTCTGAGCCATTTTTAGCATATGTGTGGGTGTAAAGTGTGAGGGTTTATTTATTTCACAATTGTGAATTGGATTTATAATTTTTAGTTAGTTCCTACATAAGAGTATAGTTTGTGGAATTTATTTTGTGATTTGTGACCTTTGTGCATATTATCATTTCAACTGGGCGTATTGTCATTTCATTGGTTTTGTTTATGTTGTGCAGCTCACCTGCTGAGACATTTACAGGTGTGCTTGCTTCTTTGCATTGTTTTGTTTATGCATTTATTTTGTTGTTGAGTGGTGGTGGTGGCTGGGCCCTTTTGATGGTGGTATTCCTTCTTCTAGTGTGCTGTGTGAGTGCTTCGGTTGTCAACCGCACATATGCTTATAGTGTGATTTTTACTTAGGATACCTAAGTTAGCCCGTCTCTTCACTGGTAAGCCTCAGCTCGGGAAAGGTGACCCCAATATGTATGTGAGTGTGGGCTTTGACTATTGGCTCTTGTATTAGTGTGAAAGTTTTAAGTTAGACACCTTTTAATAGTATTTTGTTAACAAAGTTGTTTTTGATGGATGGAACCTCGTCTCACGCTTTATCAGTAAAACAAACCTGTAAAACATATTTATTTTATCAGTAAAACAAACATACTGTGGTTAAACAAATAATTCTTTGGGTGAAATTCCCAGGGCGGTGCTGTTGGTTAACATTAATTAAAGCACTTCTAGCTCCTACACTTCAGCTCTCACCCCCAGTTCTGTCCCTCCCCTCTCGCTCGCCACACATAGCATAAAGAAAGAGACACTCATTCTTTGTACCACCCAATACAGAAGGGAAAAGGAGTTAAACAAGACATCAGACAACACTCAGAGACCGCAAAACAACCACCAAGGTAACTTATGCCGACCTTACACCAAACGACTTCTCAACAGATTTCACTGTCGCAGGCAAATTTCCAATCTCGGAATAAAATCATTACAACTTTGCCAAGTCGGTCTTTTTCTCATCTTGACGTTCTGATAAAATCCGACACGTTTAATATAATAAGGGTTTAGTCTTGGCTCATAATCACATGAACATTGTCAACAACCAACAGGTGCGCTCTCTCCAGTACCAAACAGGGAGCAGCAAACCAGGTAGATGGAGGCATGGAGGGGACTCCTGGGAGGCTTCATAATGTGAACAAGCCTCGACTCTCTTGAACTGTGGGAAAAGAGCAGAGACTGGAGTTGTGGAGTAAACATGAATGTCTGTTTGATGTCTCCTCCCTCTGGTACTACAATAGAGTGGAGAAGGAACTGAAGTGGACAGAAGTTGCTGTCCCTGTTCACTCAACAGTGGTCGTGTCCACACTCCACTGTGACCTGTCTGATCTTTTGGGGGTTATTTCAGTACAAATCACTGCAAGCACACACACACACACACACACACACACACACACACACACACACACACACGCATAGACACACACACACACACATACACACACACACACACACACACACACACACGCATAGACACACACACACACACATACGCACACACACACACACACACACACACGCATAGACACACACACACACACATACACACACGCAGACACACACACGCACACACACACACACATACACAAGGGCAGCTGTGGCCTTTTTCTGCTCCTTTGTTCAACATTTTTGCTGTCTGTAAATTTCCACCAGGGGCATGATGGGAAATAATTTTAAAAGAAATACACATGTAATCATATCATTAGAGACCCAAGTTTTTTGTAAAATCCTATAGTGTGTGACTAAAAACTCTGTGATTTATAACAAATTGTCTTTGGATGTGAGTGTCTGTAAAATGTCTGTCTTTTAAAAGTCAGACATTTGTCTTTAAAGTCTCTCCAAAGTCTTCTAGTGTAAGGTAGGGATAGGTTTCAATAGTCCCATGATAGTTTGACCCTCGTAATATGACTCCTCACTATGAAAACCTGCCTCTAGAATTTGGAATCACATTGGTATAATTTTCATTTTGATAGTAAGTCATGAAAATTAGTATTTCACTAATGGTGGTTTTTCTTCAGAATCAGTAACTTCTGAAGATTCGTCAAATTTGACACCAAACTGAATCGGCTCAGTTTCAGCTGCAAGTTTTTTTTCAAGTCTGTATCATTATTTATTATCTCACAGAAGTGAATCCAGGATCCAGAGCACTAGGATCCAGATCAGACTCTCATGCATGCTGGATCTTAAGGGCTTGTCATTGTGTCATTTTGTCCAAGTATTGTAGACATAATCCATGAAGTTAGAAGAACAAATCTTGTTTTGCCCCTGCCCTATAATGGTAAAGAATCCTTTAAAAAAGATCACCACCAAAATCTAACGGACTGTTCCCTGGGGCCATAAGCTGTAAAACCTGGTGAGTTAGTGCAACTCTAACAGTTTGAGGGAACCAATTAAATTGTTTAACTCAAATAATTATTTCAACATGATTTGTTTTGAGTGAAAATAATAGTGCTCATTGTTAAGGTAACTCGGTTAAATTAAGTCAATAGTACCAGTTCTATAAAGTTAGTTGAACTTCAACTATAGGACATAGAAACAAACAACCTCTACTTCATGTTTTTGGACTGTGGAAGGAGAACTCAGAGGGAACTCATGCAGACAGGAGGAGAACATGCTAACTCCACACAGAAAGGCCCAGGTCCCCAGGTGGATTCACACCCAGAACCTTCTTGCAGCAACAGTGCTAACCACTATTACCATGCTGCCTTATATGCCTAATAAAGTTATTGTTATTGAAAAATGATGCTGATAAATGTAATATTCGTATTGTTAAATCCCTGAACTGCACCTGATCTTCTCTGTTGTCTGCATCTGGTTCTTTATCTGAAGTCCTGCTATCTTAAAGACCCTCTGGACATTTCACAGTTTCTCTCCTATCTGCATCACTGAACGTCATTTGTACCTCATCCAAACCATAACTTTCTCTCTGATAATCTTTCTCATCTCTAATTAACTGAATTGTTTCAGGGACTCAAACAGATTACAGGCTTCCCTTGTTTATCTGCTGTCGTATTGTCAGAGATTAGTGAATACTACCTTAATCACAAACAAACTCGAGGGATATGAGAGAATATTGAAGACATGACCAGAAATACAGAGCCTTCAGAAATTGAATTCAACAAAAAAAACAACAACAAACAAACAAAAAAAACCTCCATCATCTGCCCCTGGCAGCACGCCATCTGCATCCAAGTTCTCTCTTGGGGAAAGCTTTTCCGTTGCAGCCTGCCTGGCCTCCTCATCTATTACAGAACTGTCACAACACTACAGGGTAGCACTTGTAAAAGAAAAGGAGGATGTGACCAGATTAGGTAAGTCTGATGACTGGATCTGTGTATCATTACTGAAAATACATTTAAGAATTTTATTTTTATAATTTTAATATTAAAAAGGAATTCCACCTTTTTTTTTTTCACCCCATGATTTCTGGTCATGAGTTCTACCCAGCCTTTGGTAACGGTTGAATGTGTTTCTTTGATTGTGTCTCTGAGATTAAACAAATGTAACCCCTGGGTAAAATCCCCAGAGTTTATATTTATGTGTTTGTCATAAGTTATCCTATAGTTACTACAATGTAGGATTTGTTTAGAATAGTGTTTCATGTCACTTTCCTAATTAGGCTGTGTCTCTTTAAAAACTTAGGTCTTTCATAGTTTGTTTGATACGCACATGTGTCAGTCTAACCTGCTCATGTTTAGTTTTATTTAAGAAAGAGGTAAGGCGGAAGAGAGCGGAGCTAGACGATTTTTGGTGTGTACACCTGCGACTAGGATCGTCTCCGTGTTTATCCTTTTATCATAGCGGTTAGCTACCAATTTTACCTGTGTTAAGAGTTAGATTAAGAATAGTCTGACTCATTTGTTGAAAGGAGCCAGGCTAAAAAGTGTTACTTATAGTTATATTAAGTGAGAGCTACTTTGCTGCTTTGCTAGTCTGCTATCCATTAGCATCCCTGCTAATGTGTGTTAACAGAGCATGCATTGACATTGAGGCCCGCGCCAAGTACCATTCAGCTCATCGCCACTAGGAAAGAGATGGACTTTTCCTGTCTTCGTTGCCACGGAGGAACGAAGAGGACCTCTCTGCATTAACATGAGACTGAAGCTGAACTACCGTTGGATTTTCCAGTAAGGAGATGCCATTAAGGTATCCCAACACACACGTCGCACCCAAGCTACGCTCGGCCCTCAACGGGGTGGGTTGGTTATTTGTGTATTGCCGACTTTTGTTTATTTTCTTTGCGGGTCCACAACAATACGACAGTATTTAGATTGGTGACTAGTTATTAAGATGATTGCCCTGGTTTATTAAGAGTCGTCACCCTATTTAGGGTATTTTCTGCCCGTGTAAGGAGTAATATTTACCAAAGTCAAGTGTGATTTAAAAGAGCTACAGGTGATATCCTGTCACGATTTAAGGGTTTTTATCTGTTTTTCTGTTTACATTGCCTGAGGGTATTCATGTTTATGTTGGTTGAACTAAAAAGTTACACTTGAAAATAAATCTGTTGAACCTCTTGTATTTAATTTAATTTAAACATTTTAGTTAAAAATACCGATTTCATATAACTTTCATCTTTCATCTTTGTCAGGGTAATAAATAGGAACTGTAGACAACAGAAGGTTATACAGAGTTAAAATCAAGGTTTAAAAGCACATATTCACACCATTATACTTACCCTTTTAAATGTTGTATTACGGTATTTTTCCTTTAAAGGGCAACCAGAATGAGAGTTAAAGTGTGTATAAAATAAAGAACCCAGGGCGCTGAAACTCAAAGTAAGTGATACAGAGACAGCGCTACACATATAAAGATCACTGGTCTCCAGTTAAAGGTGAAGGATCAGATTCCCTGTATGAAAATAGGAAGGACGTCTCCATGGTGTCCATCATAGTTTCCACCAAAGTAATGAACAGATTTTGCAGGTGGTCACACAAACATGGATGCCTGGCTAATAAAAAAGAAAGGCATAGCTAGAGACCAGAGACAAGACCCAGCAAAGGACCAGACTGCTGCAGGTAATGTTAGCTTAGCTACCACCCAGAGACTAAATGCTACACCTGATCTCCTCCTGTACACCTGACCAGAACACAAAGAACAAGCAATATTCTGTTTGATTTAATGATAAGAGGGAAATATGAGTCTGTTAATTACAAAAGAATGCACTTAATTTGTCTCATATAAAGTAGTTAACATTTGTGTTGTTTAACTGATGTGTGCCTGTTTAATTTGAAATGCTCTTAAGTTCTCAAATAAAAATAAAAATATGAACATGAGTGGCTGTTTATTCAGACTCATTGGATTTTCTCATTTATAAAGTAGCCTACTTAAAATGTTTATATTTTGATAAGAGGAGATAAAAACATTGAGATACCACACCCCTCCTAAATGTACAGATTTGACCATATCTATAAAGTATTTAAAATATGTACAGTATATATTTTCAATAAGCATACAATGTAGTTGTAATTTAAATGTATATCACTTTGAAATGGCTGGTTTACCTATTCAAGGTAACATGACGATGCAGTAAAAATGGTCAGAAATGTTCATTTATGCACAAATTGTTAATCTTGCAATTTATAGATAAGATCTATTATTTGGGTCGCGATGGTTTGTCATTTTAAAAATGTGGGTCCCAAGAAAAAATGTTGGGGAACCACTGCCCTAGAGTGATGGATTTAAGGGGTACATGGAGTGTGTTCCAGCCATACAGGCCTATTGCTGAGAAGCATCATGGGAGCCCAAACCATCTGCAAATGAAGGAGATTGCTTTGGCATCCATTCTAGTCACAGCTGCTGAGGAGACTTCGCACAGCTTCAGAGGCCACATTACCCTAGGGTACAGAGTGAAGTGATGGCACCCACCACACCTTGTGCTTTCAGGGTAACTGGCTGGGATCAATCTCGGACAGGCCCACTGACAGCTGCTAAACAATGATCTTCCCCATCTCCTTGTCTGAGAGGCTGGATGTATACTGCCTTCCCAGAGTTTGGATTGGCTGGTTGATGATGAGGGGGATGTTTTCTCTGCCAATGTCGAAGATGACCCTGTCATTCTGCCCACCTTTCCATAAAGAAAGACTCCTTGATTTGACTTACTTGAGTTTCATCCTTGCCCAGCTGATCAGCTCATCCAGTCTCCTCAAGAGCCTGGACATGCATGGTGTGGTTTGAAGCAAACATGTGATGTCGTACATGTAGCCCCTTAGAAGGGGGAGCCTCAAGCCTGCACGCAGTCGGATTCCACCCACCACCTGCCTGGCACCAATCAGGATGACCTTGAATGCTGCCACGAAGAGGATGGGGGAGATGGAACATCCCATTGTCATTCCTACTCCCAGCTGTTGCCACTTGGTGGTTAACTGCAGCATGAAGGACATTTGCAGGTCCTGGAGCAAAGGCAAGGTGCAGCACTGGCCCATACGCGTTGGCTAGGTCTAGCCATATAATGTGGAGATCTTTCTTCTCTCTCTTCTTGGTCTGGATCTGCTCCCAGATCATGTTGGCATGTTTCATGCAGCCTGGGAAACCTGGGACCCCGGCCGTCTGGCGGCTGGTGTCAATGTAGCCATTCTCCACCAAGTAGGTGGTCATCCTTCTCGCCATCACTGCAAAAAAAAAAATCTTCTCCTCAACATTCAGCAGGACTTTATTCCTGAACTGGCTGATTGTCTTGGAATACTGCTCCTTTGGTATGAAGACTGCTGCTGCTCTAGATATGTTAAACACAAATTTGGCAAAGAAATTCTGCCGTACAAAGGCAGACAGTATGTGAAAAAGTACGTGAACAGGCAGTTGGGATGCTATCGTTGGAACTCTGCAGACACGTGCAGCACATTTGTTCCAGATGTTATGGCTGATTGCTAAGTGGACAGAGATCACATTTAGTGATTTCTGTCCACACAAGTCTGGATTTAACTTGTACACAGCTGGGTGGTCGTTGGCATTTGTACCTTGGCCTCGGGGACCGCAATCCCGTCGTATAGATCCAGGAAGTGGACCGTTTGGTGGTGGTGTCATACTGTGGGGGGCCACTGCTAATGGATGACGGCCAGAACTTGTCCACATTCACAGTACACCGGTAGCCATCAGTTACAGAAATACGGTCCTAGGTCCACACGTCATTCCCAAGATACACATGTGCTGATGTCTGTCAGGAGGAGCCTACCTGGACCAGAACAATGTCGCTGTCCTTCCTTGGCCAGCATATTCACCAGATCTCAACCCAATAGAGCATCTGTGGGATGCTCAGGATCACCGGGTGAGACGGAGAGATAATGCTCCAGCAACACAATAATGACTTGTCACAGCACTGCAGGAATGACATGTCATCACACAAGTCCAGAATAACATCCATTCAGGAGGTGTAAAGCAGTGATAAATGCTGGAGGTAGACACGCACGGTAGTGACTATTCTTGTTCTGTCTCACCATCCACACTTTCTGACTTGTAAACACTAAGACAAAACCCACTAATCTTGATTTTTCTGTATGGCTAAAGGGTGAATAAAGATGTGTGAACCATAATTTGCCTTTGATATTTAATGTGAACAGGATGGCATATTACACATACACTATTTTCTTGTGTCATTCACAGACCCTCTCTGTCTTCCCTGACACACACACACAGATTAAGCCCCACCATGTGTTTGAGGGATTAAGTTGTACATCTCAAAAGGGACACACACGCCATACCATCTGTGCTGGGGCTGACCAGACACACACACACACACAAGCACACACACACACACACACTGCAGTGTCTGCTCATATTTACTTGCTCATACACCACTTTGCAGAAGAAGACAAAACAGTAGCATGGATGCATCGGCCAGTATTGCATGCTAAATGCTCATCATCTATTCTATACTGTTGAACATACTGTATATTGGAAGATGCTGACAAACACGCAGCAGCAGCAGCGACTACATAGCATGGCTTAAGTATGATCTACGAACTCCATTAAATTCATTTGTCCTGATAGAGGAGAGAGTGTATTTGATTTCCTAATGCCTTTCAGAGATGTGTAATACCTCTTCTAACACTGAGGACCAGCTGTACTGTAGCATAGATTAATATATATTGTTATGATGGATGACAACTACTGTATATATCAGGACACCAACATGTCTTTCCTGGTGAGTTTGCACCTAATTAAGAGGAAGGATTACTCTAAAATAAAAACAACAGAAACTATGGAACAGACTGACAGCCAGACAGTTAACTAAGAAAACACAGACTTCTCAGATATGACTTCCAACCTCTCCATGTTCATTTATCATTTGAGTTTTGCACCAAAAAATTGTCCACATCCCAAAAACATTATCTTTGGCCTTGAGAGAGGTTTCATGTTTCCTTTAGAGCTGCAACTCTCCGCAATGTTTTCAATAGAGATGTTCAAACTCCTGAAAGGCAGCACTGTACCGCTCTTATAATTTTCTTTGAAGGTTAAACAGGAACTTTTATTTTAAGAAAATCAGGACCTTTACCTGCATGTTGACCCCGGAATATACAGTAATTCCTGTTTTAGCTCCTGCCATCCTGTTTTAGCTCCTGCCATCCCAAACGTTCCTGTTCCAATATTGCTGTAACATTGCTGGTTAATTGTTGGTTCTACTACGAATCAAGGTATGTGTTTATGTAATTATATGTATACAAACATCTTCATTCTTCACTGAGTTGTCCTGCTTCAGCCTCTGCCAGGGGCTTTGACTCTGGCCCTTGACAGGACCAGCCTCCTAACAACAGCAAATTTCAGACAGTCATTGCGCAACATCACCGAAACGAATCCCCTTCTCTGTGACCCCTTTGTTGTGTTCAAACTGGACCAGCCCCAGGCGTCACAACTCCACCTCGGTGTGTTCCTTCACTGTGTATGCTGGCGTTCCACAGCATGAAGAGGCGTGACGTACGACGCAACAGTGAACATTAAAGCTGGTATGTTTCACGGTCTCCCCAGTTTAGCGGTCATCTTCTGTGCTTGTTCTTCAAATAACACATTTACTACATATCAATCGTCTATTGTCTGTCTATTGACTGTCAATCATCTATCGTCTATCAATGCTCTATCGTCTATCAATCGTCTATGTATCGTCTATGTATTTATCTATCATCTATCAATCGTCTATCATCTATCTATCGTCTATCAATCGTCTGTCAATCGTCTATCAATCGTCTATGTATCGTCTATGTATTTATCTATTGCTATCGTATGTCGTCTATCAATCATCTATGTATCGTCTATGTATTTATCTATCGTCTATCGTCTATCAATCGTCTATGTATTTATCTTTCGTCTGTCGTCTATCAATCGTCTATTAATCGTCTATGTATTTATCTATCGTCTATCGTCTATCTATTGTCTATCAGGGACAATGCACATTAATCAACATTTCAGTTTCCACATCAATGTAAATGTGCTGGAGTTAAAGAGCTAATTAGCAAATTTTCATTGGTAGTTCTTTGGCAGGCTGTTATAAATAGTGACCTAGTGTCATCAATACACTGTTTCATCAAATACAACAATAAAATACAATTCAACACATAGATACATTACAGAAATAACAGATATATAAAGACAAAGAGTGTAAAGGCATAGATGAGGTAGTAATAATCATGATTGCAAGTCTGGTTTGCTTTGAGCCAGACTGTATCTTTTGTTCATGTGTAAAGTTGACATAATTAGTGCTCTCTCTTAACTCAACAGGTAAACTGTTCCAGTAGTGGGTGGCTCTAACTGAGAAGACTGTTTGTCCAAAGTGTCTTTACTGTGCATTAAGTCCCCTCTGGTAGTAGCCCTCTTTGTCCTGCTGCATTATGAACCCACTCAGTGGGGGAGGTGCAAGCTCAAAGAGCTTAAAGGTGAGACAAGCACCAGCAAAATGTTGAAATTAAAACAAATTAAACAAATTGTACTTTTGTACTATATAACAATGGTGATAGCTGAAGGCCTTTCGCTTTGTAAAGTGACTGAGTTGGTTTGAGGGTTGTCATGTTTGCTTGTGACCAGCTTGTTAGACAGTGTGCTACGCACAAGGGAGAAGATCGCACAGCAAAGAAAACCTGTATGCTTGTTATAATAAATACAACCTGTCAGAGGTAGACAATCAGAGATCTCTGTATTAAAAGACAAAGATTTAAAATGAAACACAGGTCACATATTCTACAGCATGATATCAGTCATGTCTGTTTTGTAGCTGCACAGCGTATCTGTAAACAAAATTACTTTGACCTCCCCAAAAGTCCTGGTGCTGTTTCTCCTATATCAGTCTCTGCTGTTTTTTTCATCTGCTTTCCCATGAGATCAGATGAGAGGGATCACATGAGCTGGTGCGTTTGTCCCTCTGGTATATAATCTTATTATATCAGATGAATAATGTAGATGTGCCATTATTTTCAAATCTTGTAGTGTGTGCATGTTTGAGATTAGTGAAAAGAAAAAAAATGATTTTAAAACTCCTGCAGTCTGAGCCCGGCTTATGGGACAAGTGTTGAATAAAGACGAGATCTCACCCTCTTTGTCAAACCAACATCTTCCCCATCACTGAGTGAGTTATGAAGCCACCGTGCACAGCATCACCAACATAAGGACGATTTATCCCCCTGTTCTGTCTGTAGTTTCATCTCAAACACACATTTCAACAGCACAGGGAATTAGTGGTGCCGACAAGTAGAAATAAAAGACGTCAACATTCCTTGAAACCTCATGCTCTTATTATTTTATTTATTTAATTTATATTATTCCTTGTCAAACTCTCTTTAATGAAACCTGACTACAGGCCTCCACATAAGCACACACATGAATCAACACAGCATGTCATCATAGGTTAAGCCTGTAATTGGTTAAGATAGGAGCCAGATGAGGGTCTTTGTGGCACCAGAGACCCCTGCAGTGTCAAGCTTTCAGATGGGGAAGGAGGGTAATGCTAATCCACATTTAGTCTGTGTTCACCTGCTGCACTGTGAATGTTAGAAGTGTGTTTTTGTGTGTATAAGACGGCATGCATGCCATAACAAAAGCTCAGGTTTCTCGACGTGTGTGCACGTGTTGGTGTTTTGTTTTTGTGCTCATGCATGCCAATGTTTTCCATGTCTGTGCTCATATTCATGGAGGAGTCACGGTTTGTGTGCTTGACTGTCATAACAGGCGTACTTGTAAGGCTGTGTTTGTGTGTGATTAAGTGCTGGGTAGAGAAACCCTGCCTGAGAAGCTCAGGGGAGATGCACACAGATAGCGCCTCAGATACAATACAGCAAAAACAGCCCCCCGTAGAACCAGACCATTTGCCTGGAATCTACAAAATTGATACTCTGTCAACAACTGAACTATCTTTACTGGGGGCGGTGGTGGGGAGGCGGAGGAGGAGGAGGAGGGAACGAGGGAGTAAGATAAAATGAAAAGAGAAGAGGAGGCAGATGGAGAGGCTCTGCCAGAGGAAAAGGGAAATGTAACTTTGGTGACATTTTGACATCAGACTGAGCTGAAAGAGAGTGACAATACATTACATCCAGAAGCTATCTCTTTAATTATTTATTTTTCAATGTTTATCTTTCATTTTCCTCTGTCATATAATGCAGTTCAGTACATGCATGTTTTTTTTTTTTAGCTTGACTTGAGTCAGTGGGTCAGAGTTAGCTCTAACCAAAGGTTTAAACATGGCTTAGCAGTGATATGAATAACACACAACTTGCCTTATATAATTTAAATAAAACACACATACACAGACTTGTCCCAGCTTGTCACACACTGGGATTTTGTCAGACCTTATGTGTCTTATCCACAGTACCATTTTGCACCTGTGGCTGTCATTGCAAAGCCTGTCAAACACATGTTTACATGAAAGTGCACTTTGGTTACATTTCTGCACTAAATCTACACTACATGGTTCGTCTCACGCGGGATGTAAACTCAGCTCGATCTGACCTCCACCTCCCATGGGACTCTCTTGCTATGTAAAATTGTGCAGTGCATTTGCTCTGATGGTCTCTTTCTGACGCAAATGTGTTTCCATTGAAGGTACATTAAGCCTGGTCCTTCTGTTCTAGACACATAAGGGTAGCTCCAGCCTGACCCCCCAGGGGTCACAGTCCCCACTTTGGGAGCACCTATGAGGTCACTGTCATCCCCTGCAGCCACTTCAATTTGTCAATGCTATTCTCACCACATACCTTCTTTAACTGTTCTGTTCCTTTTGCACAGCTTTGGCTCAGTAACTTTACAATGGAGCAAGTAAACGTTGTATGGGAACACGACTCAACATCAGCTGACCGGTCCTCGTCTTACACTACATCATCTGCGTATTTGATTAATTTATAGTTTCCCAAGTATAAGTGTGTTTCATAAACCCTCGACTACAGTTCTTTTGTTTATTTGTTGTTGCTGTTCTTTATTTTTAACAGCCTTACTCCTCAGTGGCTCAATGTGACAACAAAATAAAATCTGAACAGGACGGAGGTTTTCTCTGGGCATCGCTCTCATGCGGCTGCAACCATACACAACGTTCCCCCATGTCACCTTCACACAATGCCCATAAGGCCATCTTCTGACCTGGCCAGGGCCAGGATGTGGATGGCCAGGCCTGGCCCGTAACACTCTGCACAAGGGAATCCCTGATCGCTGCCAGCTCACGATATTTGGGATCGACAACGATCTAAACTCCAACGCTGACTACAGCTTCATGTGCAGACTGAAACCAACTTCATCTTCCACTCATCCCATAAACCATGAGCAGAGTTACAGAACCCCTTTACTCTGTCCTGTGCCGTTCAGTTCACAGAATGCAGAGAATGCAGAATGCACAAACGCATGGACCCACAATAAGCAATAAAGCAATAAAGCATTAGACAACCACAGCTGATCAAAATAACGTTACTAAACATATATTTTATATTTTATATGAGGTGGAGAGAAAACTGTACACACATCAGGAAGACCGTCATAAAGTTCCTAAGGTATATAAAATGGTGGGCAGAATATTTTTGATTAAGCTACAATTTCTTTTTGTTCTGGCACCTTAGCATATCCCCTGGCCGTGAGTGTGGTGAGCTTTCTTTAAAATAATGTATTTTAACTATTGAAAATAAACAAAACACAATGCAGAACTTAATTGAGATTTGCCAAATAAAAGTAAATTGAAATATGCAGTAGATGCAAGCAGCAATAATCAGTGTCAAATCAGATGTTTGAAATTGCAAAATGTGACATTTTTAGAGCAGAAGACCAGATGAAGATGACTTGAGAGATTAAAGAGAATAATTTTAATAGAGGTCAAATTGTTTTTGAGGACTACAGTTTATCCGGGGTTGAAATCAGGAACTTGATTCATCGTCGACATCTTTACCACTCAACTATCAGCTCTGACGGCCAATGATCTTTCTTTTTTCCACAAGAGTAGAGGTTGAGGAAGCAACCTAAGGCTCTAAACTAGTGCAAACTCGTACTGATGCATTCTCCACGCCGCCCCCTGGCTCCTGAGGATGTCAAACCCACGTCACTGTTAGAGCGCATAGAATGGATGTCGAAATACATCAGTTATGGTAGAATTTTAATGAACACTTCATTTTACTGATTATGAAAAATGTACATTGACAGAATTGACCACAGGCTGCGATGAGAAGTACTTTTATAACAGATCATGAGATGTGCAGAAAAAAGAATCAGTACTGTTCTATAAGGATGTTCTATAACTGATTTATTTTGAATGTAAAATGTTTACATAATTAGATTTGTTTTTAAAGTAATCCCCACTTTAGCCAATAACATAATCTATGGATCAACTGAGTCATGACCCAGACCCAAGACACTTTATTATTTTTCTTAATTTTATTGTACTTTTATTGTTAGTACTTCATGGTGCTGCAATGCTACTCTAAAGGTACATCTTATCTTAACTTATATATACTCAGTGTTGGACAAATCCATGCAGCTGATTACAAGATAAATATTTTGTATTGCGTACCCAAGAGGCATAATAGTGAAGGACTGCCTAGCCAAGTAGCAATAATAACAACAACAATAATAACAATAATAATACAAATAACAACAATAATAATAATATGGAAGAAAAAGCTGCAGTAGTGCCCCCTATAGAACCCTTATTAAGAAATCCAAACTGAAATCAGTAAAGAATTGGATGAAGGTAGAGAAAGGGAGAGAAGACAGAAAGAGAGGGGGCGAGAGGGGGGGGGGGGGGGGGGATCAAGGGATGTATGATAGGAAGAGGCTGAGAGTGAGGGAGGGACTTAGAGGGAAAAGAGAGACAGAGCTGAGAGGATACTCAGAGAGCAGGAGGGGAGAGAGGGACACACAGGTCCAGTGTGCGCTTAGTTCAACAGGCTGAACTAGAGAGGAAGAAACATCCACAGAGAGTAACGGGGAACCTTTGGAGGCCACTCAGCAGCAGCTCGGAGGGGAAACAGAGGCTTTGGTGAGGTAACTGCTCCGCTTTTAACTCCTAACACTGCCTGTTGATGAGAAGATGAACATAAGGGCATTGAGTTGTCACCGTGGTTTTCTCATGCAGTCTCTGTGGAACACGCTGCTTTGTGAACAACGCTTGGTTCCATGTGTGAAGGTTATTCCTGAAGTATTTAACGTGAGAGGTGGGACATTAAGCCGGAGGGGGTTGGGGAGCTTCCAGCCTCTCTTAAATCAATTAAAGGAGTGACAGCTACAGTAGATGAGCTGCAATCGGGACATGTTGTGCATTCTTAAACAGGACAGCCTGTTCAGTCTGTGTGGGAGAGCATGTCTGTGGCCGAAGCCTCTGATCACTCTATGATGATGTGATGTGAAGCCTTTATCTCACAAAGTTCAGCACTCACTGAGTGGCTGCATTCAGAAGGGCCTGTTGATAGGATCGGTGTCACAAGTAAGAATGTTGTGTTCAACAAACAAAAGTTTATTTTTTGTTTATTGTTATTAAAATGATATTGTATACCTAGAATTCCCTCCTAGTACCCAGCAGTACCTTTTTGGGTACTTCACCCTTGCAGTATAAAAATGTAGTTTCAGTTGCAAAAATAAGTCACCAAATATGTTGTAACACCTGGATTGCTTCAAAGTAGGAAGCTCCTCAAGGAGGTGGGAGCAGCTGGAGCAACAGTTTTTACTCTGGACACTTTACTCCACCTGGATAACTGGAGTAAAAAGGAAGAAACTGAATGCCAGCACAGTGTTGGACTAAATATAAAAGCAAACCTGTCTGTCTTCTCCAAAGAAGAAGCATCATCTGTGACACTGCTGTTTACTATGACAGTGGTTGCTTTCTCTAATTGTCCCTGTAATAGTATGAAATTCATGCACTATTGGTTTCATGCTCAGGTTTTGGACATTCTAAAAATCAAGTTAGCAGCATTACATGCTACTGGTGTACATTATCAGATAACCTGGTAACCTTAAGATTAGTTGGAGATGAAGCTTAGCACAGTGTATTAAGTTTGTCAAAGTCATGAATCTGCATTTTATTACGTTTGTCTCATGTCAATCTATTTTTTTTTAGAAAATCTAGAAAATCTTTCCAGCATTTTTTCTTCTTAATCCAGGTTAGTTAAAACTGAAAAAAAAAAATCCCTCCAAGCCTCTTCAGAAAACCCAATTCCAGCTTCTTTTTCCCACTTTATTTGGTTAGTTCTTCCTAGGACTAGATGATTCAATCCCTTGGTAGTTACACTATCCTGATGGCATCTTGGCTCATGGGAGACTTTGTGGGGGACTTGTGGGTGACAGTGCAGCCGGTTGTGTAGGAAGGGGAGCGGCTGGTGGATGAGGGCCTGGTTGTAGTTGGTTACTTCCTCTGGATGCGTTGAGGTCTTCAGGAGGTGCCCAACCTTCACCGAGTGTATCCTCAACGCTCTCTGGTTGGCAGGCCGGCAGCGGTGGTCAGGTCACTGCCCCTCTTATCGGAGTCTGCAGGCTGTAATGGCTGCCCATAATTTTTAAAGTGTTTTCATCATAAAACATTTAGACCTGGCAAGGTCCAAAGAACAAAGCAATGATTTCAAGATGACTCACAAGGAAAAGGCTTGTAGCACGACACATGACTCAGGTCCGAGGACAAACTGGCAAAGAAAGAGAAGAAGACACAGACTAAATACATAAGGATGGATGTTTAACAAGACACAGCTGGAACCAACTACGTGGAAAAAAATAAGAGGCAATGTGAAGTAAAAACATGACATGGAAATAACATTTCATCCAAAACATGACATTATTATTTTTGTTGCAGATTATAAAGTTTTAATCATATAACAACAATAACACATAATCTAAAATAGCACATTCATTGTGAAGGTTAATTCTGGGAGTCTTCCGTACCAAACTCCAGGATATATTTTGTTCCCATATATTTCAGTCTGAGTTTATTTCTGGAGCTGTATTACTTCAGCCCGATTATACTGGAAATGCACGTCCACCTGTGACTAACAGTTGAAGAAAAAAGGCACCTTGCCTGAAACGTCTACTTGTGCTGAATAAAATATCAGAACTGGAGTGTTGGGCGTGACAAATACAACCATTATTATACAACTATTATTTTCTCAGACCTGTGTACAATCAGAACATATCATGTGGCTCTTCTCTGATTTTTAATACCATTATATAGCACATGTTAGTATTGGAGGACTAGCCTCCTATAGTTTAACCTGCTTCCCAATAGATGTTTGCAGTCACAGTCTAAAAATGGACTTTATGAATACCAAACAAATTCCTGTATTTATGCAGTATGTGTTTAAAACTCTCACAAACTTATCTTTATACGTATTGAGGTGTTATTGAGGCAGGTAGAGCTGCCTTGGTTTGCTGTCTGCCATATGTTGTCACTGTTGCTGCTCACAGTTGGTGTTTCATTTAACCTCAAAGGTGTTGGTTGGGGTTGATGTCAGAGCTCCATGCTGGCCAGTTAACTTCTTCCACAGAAAACTGGAAAATCTCTTTTTGGTTTTGTAAACGGGGGCAGATTTAATGACAAGGACAAAAACCAACTCTTGACACAGAGCTGGAAGAATGCTGTAACATCCAGTCAGACCCTGATTTCCTCCTGTAATTCCTGCACGTGCCTGAGGAGACATCCCCCATCAGTGTTGGGATGGTTACTTTTAAAATGTATGCCACTACAGATTACAGAGTAATCTTACAATGTCATTTGTAACTTATTCAGTGATTACTCAATGCGAGTAACATACTCTAAATACTTTGGATTACTTCAGCATTGTCTTACATTTTATGTAATTGTATGAATATGACATTCACACAATAGGGTCAACCAGAATGTATATTAACAGTTGGCCGGGGGTGAGAGGGGCTGGTTGTAGCTGGTTGCTTCCTCTGTATGCGTTGGTTCGGGAGGAGGTCTTCAGGAGGTGCCCAACCTTCACCGAGTGTTTCGGCCTTTATCTTCATTACTCTCTGATTGGCAGGCCGGCAGTGGTGCCGAGGTCACTGCCCCTCTTATCCGGGTTTGCAGGCTGTACTGGCCGTCATTCCAGATACTAGCCCTTATTCGGCTGGCAATTCAACTAAGTAGGTAGCCAGTCAGTTAGCAGACAACATTGGCCAGATTACTTCAAGATGTTTCTTTAAGTTAGAAGAGGAGACTTTGGAGGATTAGAGCAACTTGGTTGCGTATTGAATTGATGTAATTTAATTTGAGAGCAAATCAATCAATCCTTTCATGTAATCCATTAATTTGAAGAATGCAATGGTATTCTGTTTACCATTGATTTAAACTATAACTGCACTGTAATACAGCGACTTGTATTTTGTATTCTAAATACATAACACTGTTACATGTATCCTGTTACTCCCTAACAACGTCCCCCGGCGTGTTGAAAGACAAGTTTCACTTCAAAAAGCTTCCAGTTATGTGCTCCTACCGTCTTCAACAGCACTCGCAATATGACCACAGCAGCAGTGAGTCTACCATTGGAGCAGACGTCCTGTGTAGTGCTCATCATATCATCACAGTGACAGTCCCTAACAGCAGGTTTGTTGTTGCTTTAGCCAAGAGCAGTAAAATAGTCGGACATTTCAAACAGTCTTGCAAACACAGCAGAACTGAAAGTTCATCAAACCTCTCATGGTCAAGAAGACGAATTCAACTCTCAACCCACTGAAGGCAATGCTGGCTAATTTAGAAGCACTGCTGGAGCCATGCAGGTACGGTGATATCCCTGTCATCTAACAAACAAATACAGTATTTGTGACGAGCTGAGACTTTCCAGTCGATTGACACCACTACTAACGACATTAAAATGATGCATTTCTTTTAGACTACAGGAGACCTGGTTTCAGCCTGAAGAGTTCATAGTGCAATGACCAGATAATCTCATGCCTGTTTGGATAAAAGTTGCACGTTTGGATAAAAGTTGCACGTATCCAAGCATGAAGACGGCTCAAAACTGATGATGTATCTATTTCTAAGTCCATCATCACATACATACACTCTCAGAAATAACTGAAGACAATGCAGGTTATGGAAGAACTCAGGTCACAGCTGGCTTTATGGTCCAGTGGACCAGCATGATATGAAGAGCAGTGATGTTAGTTCAGCAGCTTGCCCTCAGAGGCAGAGCAACACACAGGAGCGTATTCATAATGGAATGGATTTAGTTAAAGAAAGACGACTCAGCATCACTAATAACAACATAATGTTACCTATGTTCTGATTCCCAGCAGCTGCCGCTCAGGACTGGTCTCTCTGTCCGTTCTGCTGGTTTACTTTAGATATGGCTGCCGACACAGATGACCTACATCAGAGCTCCTCATCGCCTCAAATCACACGTCTCATTCAGTATCACTCCACTTAGTATGTGCTTTGCTACCATTGTAGTATGTTCCCTATCATGACATCAGTGAACAAATATTGTTAACCTACACCTCTGTGTGAATTCTAAGAGCAATAGTAATTTATAAGAAATGACCTCATAAGCATAAAACTTGATGGATTGAAATGCACTTATTCATATGTGTGTTTTGTGTGTAAGACAGTCCCTCCAGGATCTCGCGGGCCTTGTTTGGGATTGTTGCGGCCCAAAATGCCTGATTTCGCAGCAGCTTTTCTCAAAAGTTGCGATGCATGTTGCGATATTTTCAGGCATTTTACACACACATACAGATATAGTGGAGGACCAGGTCATGAAATGATCTGATTAAGAGCAGATGAGATGATAATGGGGACAGCAATACATCATTAATGATGAAAATATTAATTACATTACCTGCAGAAATCCCCCAGCAGCAGAAACAAATAGCGTGTCTGTGTCATATACGCACGAGACACATGCAGCAGCTTAACTTCATTATTTATTTGAATCTGCTGACACACCAACAGGATCGAATGTGAATGAATTTTCTGACCTTAATGAACTTAAACTGCACTCCATTGAAGTAAATAGTATTTTTATTACTTAGCATCCTGGTTTACCAAAGTTTACCAAACCCTAACCCTCAGATTGAGTTTAGATTTTCAACATTACACGACTTCTGTTGCAGAAATGACGACAATAATAATGACTACATAATAACAGTGAGAAAATTCAGTGCAGTCAAATGCAGTTTACTGTTCAGTGTGTAGAAATGACCCACTAAAACTCTGTCCTCTCTTCAAACTTGTTAAATTCATTTAAAAACAACGAGACATATGTTTAAGTAGATTTCAGTGCTTTGCTTTTTCCAGTTTTACTTTGCAGCAACCATGGTTTTATCTGTCTCTGCTTTTTCCCAGTATTGACTTTTAATTTGTTTTTTATTACCTCTTATTTCATATATTTACTTTGTTGATAGGTAGCAGAGAGACTGTCCAGTTGTTAATGTGGACCGTTCATTGCTGTCTTCTTGTATATGTACTGTATATTTCTTAAATTGCTGGTTGCGTATGACTTATGTTTGTGATTAGATCTCTGAGGAGAATGAAATGGATCACTAGATAATCTGTGGTGTCTTCCTTTTGGTTCATCACAGAGTAATGTCATCCTGTCAAATCAAATGACAAACATGTTGTTTAAATGTCATGTGAAATGTCTCCAGTCATTTCCTGCTGATGAGAAGTGACAGCTCATCACTATGAGTGTCAAGTCAGTCTCCAGTAATACCTGTTTGTATTTATAGCAGCTAAACAGCTGCTATTGTCTGAGAAGCTGCTGCATTTATTCAACCAGTCTAGTCTTGACTTTTTGCATCACTCACCACTTCCTGGAAAAGTCATCTGCATGGATGCTGCCAAAGCTTATATACTGAACAAAAATATAAACGCAACACTTGTTTTAGCTCCAATTTTTCATGTATTGAAAGCAAAGATCTAAGACTTCTATGTACACAAAAGGCCTATTTCTCTCAAATTTTGTTCACAAACTTGTTTAAATCTGTGTTAGTGAGCACTTCTCCTTTGCCAAGATAATCCATCCACCTGACAGGTGTGGCATATCAAGATGCTGATTAGACAGCATGATTATTGCACAGGTGTGCCTTAGGTTGGTCACAATAAAAGGCCACTCTAAAATGTGCAGTTTTATCACACAGCACAATGCCACAGATGTCACAAGTTTTGAGGGAGCGTGCAATTGGCATGCTGACTGCAGGAATGTCCACCAGAGCTGTTGCCCGTGAATTGAATGTTCATTTCTCTCCCATAAGCCGTCTCCAAACTCGTTCCCGAGAATTTGGCAGTACATCCAACCGGCCTCACAACCGCAGACCACGTGTAACCACGCCAGCCCAGGACCTCCACATCCGGCATCTTCACCTGCAAGATCATCTGAGACCAGCCACCCGGACAGCTGATGCAACAATTGGTTTGCATAACCAAAGAATTTCTGTACAAACTGTCAGAAACCGTCTCAGGGAAGCTCATCTGCATGCTCGTCGTCCTCACCGGGGTCTTGACCTGACTGCAGTTCATCGTCGTAACCGACTTGAGTGGGCAAATGCTCACCTTCGATGGCGTCTGGCACTTTGGAGAAGTGTTCTCTTCACGGATGAATCCCGGTTTTCACTGTACCGGGCAGATGGCAGACAGCGTAGCGTGTATGGCGTCATGTGGGTGAGCGGTTTGCTGATGTCAACGTTGTGAATAGAGTGGCCCATGGTGGCGGTGGGGTTACGGTAAGGGCAGGCATATGCTACGGACAACCAACACAGGTGCATTTTATTGATGGCATTGAGAATGCACAGAGATACCGTGACGAGATCCTGAGGCCCATTGTTTTGCCATTCATCCACCACCATCACCTCATGTTGCAGCATGATAATGCACGGCCCCATGTTGCAAGGATCTGTACGCAATTCCTGGAAGCTGAAAACATCCCAGTCCTTGCATGGCCTCCATACTCCCCGGACATGTCACCCATTGAGCATGTTTGGGATGCTCTGGATCGGCGTATACGACAGCGTGTTCCAGTTCCTGCCAATATCCAGCAACTTCGCACAGCCATTGAAGAGGAGTGGACCAACATTCCACAGGCCACAATCAACAACCTGATCAACTCCATGCAAAGGAGATATGTTGCACTGCGTGAGGCAAATGGTGGTCACACCAGATACTGACTGGTTTTCTGACCCCCCCCCTGCATATCTGTGAAATCCATACTTCAGTGCCTATAAATGTCTCTTTTCAAGATCAAACGGCACATTTTAGAGTGGCCTTTTATTGTGACCAACCTAAGGCACACCTGTGCAATAATCATGCTGTCTAATCAGCATCTTGATATGCCACACCTGTCAGGTGGATGGATTATCTCGGCAAAGGAGAAGTGCTCACTAACACAGATTTAAACAAGTTTGTGAACAAAATTTGAGAGAAATAGGCCTTTTGTGTACATAGAAGTCTTAGATCTTTGCTTTCAACTCATGAAAAATTGGAGCTAAAACAAAAGTGTTGCATTTATATTTTTGTTCAGTATATTTCAGAACCCTTCTGTCAATGTTTGGGGTTTTCATTCTGAATTTGTAGCCAAATCACAGGTTTTTCTTTCAGTTCGCATCACCATTATAACATCAATCTTCACAGCCTGTCATCACTGAATCAATGAGCCATTTATTACTTGTGACTATGAACACTAGTTATGCTAATGAGTATAATATTTCATTATGAAAAGAAAAGACTGATGAACCAGAGGAAAAACAAACAGTGGTGAACAGGTAAAGGCTGCACTGCTTAAGTTGAAGTAGGGGAGTAAATGTCATTGCTCAGAGAATGATGGCTGACGTATCTAATTCAATCAGGTGAGACAACTGAATAAAGATGACGGTCTATTAAAACTGATGATATGTGATAGGAAGTCTGGTTAGGGAGCTGAGGGGAGCAACAGCCAGATCAATCCCCTCATGGAGTCCAGGCATCAGTGTTAGTGGTGGTGGTGATTAGTGACTGCAGATTCATCAGCTCCATTCCATCAGCCTCACCAGTATCAGCAGAGACTGGTGGTTGACTGGGAGGTGAAGGAGCGCTCCTTATTGCAGGATGAATGAACTAAAGGAAGAGAGAGATTCACCTTTAAAAAGACATGCAACATGACAGGCTGTCACTTCTTCAGCTGTCCTATCCGATTAAAGGCGGAAAAAACCCAAAGCAAACTTAAATAACATCACTTCAAAGCAATTTGAAGCTGCAAAGCTGTTTAACTGTGAAACTCCAGACATTTTTGTCGACCAATAAACCCACCCAACGTTCCATTGGCATAGATAAGAATTTTAGTGTTTCGGTGAACTCTTCTCTTGTGATTGAGCCTGTATGACAGCAGTGAATGACAGGATGTCGTGATGTCGTACTGAAGAAGCCTACCTGATTGAAACTTTCACTAGAGCTTGATTTGATAGTCATAACACACTATGGAGGAGCCTTGTTGTTTAGTAGGTCTGCTGTGGGATATTATATGTGGGAGAATAGTGGAGCGTAGTTGCAGTCCCACCTTACAAATATGTAACAGACATATTACAGACATTAGATTTGTGAAAACAGAGCACTCATGTTGGATAGGTACTTGGTATGTTGCATGAAGCCCTGAGCTGGAGCATGAGGAGTCTGGCAAGACATGCCAATTTCTTACTCTACATTACTTTCATTACTTAATTACATCCACTGGATTTTACCTCCAGGTGTAAATAAATGTGTCCAAGATCTGTGGTGATATTTCAGGATGAATTTACACCTTTTTTTTGTCATGTCGTAGAATAGTACGGTGTAAAAATACATGTTTGCGATGAAGTGGCTGAATGCTAACATTAGCTATTACTTTTAAATAAACCCATCCAAGATGTGTGTCTGAATGAAAGCTTTCCCTAACGTATTGTTTAATACTATCAAATAGTGATCTTAGCTAGGACCTGGCTGAATGCTAACGTTAGCTGTTGTGTAACTGCAGCTACTGATTTATCAATTGTCATGTTTTACTTCGAAATGGACCAATCTCCCTCTGGATTGCAACTATCTATCTTTTTTTTTCAGTTGCTGCTCAGACAGGAAGCTGTCTGAGATAGTGATTCTAATTCCCTGCATTTATGTAAATTGTAACCAAGGATAGCAGCAGTATGACATCATCCCAGCATTTGAGCTCCCCACCCTGAGAGTGATGTCAGAGGAAAACTCAATTTTATCCTGAAGGTAGAGATTCATGGAATTCATAGCTTGATTTTTGCTGAGACATGTGGTGAAGTTCAGTATTGAATAAATGAATTTGCCACTTATAAACTTCAATCAAGTTGTCATTTAAGCATTGAATCCAATCTGATTCTAAAATCACGCCGTAATTATTTCTGAATAGATTCAAATTGTTCTCTCTATCATGCTGGAAGTACTAGCGACAGATGGAAATGAATGGGAGTAATACATTGGTGGTGTGGAGAGCGTCTGTGTTTTCCACTGGGGCAGCTCGCCTTGTTCCACCTCAGAGGAAGATTGATGACTTCTGGATTGTGGGATTTGTTTCCACTCTTCGGTCTGCCTCTCTCCCCTCCTGTCTCTTCCTCTTGAATTTCTGCTCTCCGTCGTTCTGTTCAGGCGCTTTGTTGTCTTGATTAAATATTAATGAGAAATCATGTTATTAGTGTAATATGTCAAATTAATTTTCACAGATGGGGAAAGAATGAACACATACGAGCTCCTTCCGGTTTCATCAGCAGGTCCCATGCACATTGCACATGGACTATAACAGTTGCTGTAGTTATGCTATGAGTTATGTACGGCTATGTGAATGGATAAGTTCACACTTTTGGCTTAAAGCAACAGCCTGGTGCCCATAAGAACATTTAAAAAAGGATTTTGGTCACTAAGTTCTTACTGGAAATCGTAAGGGTCATTCATAAATATATTTATTTATTTTTAAATAATCTAATAGGCATGGTTTAAAGTCCATGGTGAAGTTAAGTTAGGGCATGTCCAACTCCCTTTGCTAATTAAATGGTGCCTAAGGTAGGGCGCTGGAGTTAAAGTGGTTGTATTTTTTTCTCTTAATTATTCCTAGGTTGGTTTTGTGCATAACGTCAGGTGTGTGTAATAGATAGATAGTGATGCACATGGATTGTAGTCCTCAGATCAGACTGGCCTGGTCATCAGAAAATAGCATTCTGATAAATAGCTGTTGGCATACAAATGTGTGAAAAATACATAATTAATGAGGACAGCGTTAATCACGTTATCTGCAGCAGCAGGAACAATAAATGCGTTACCGTCGTGTGCCACTTCATGCTGGGCAGAAGATAGAGAGCCCTCATATGTCTGAATACGACTCAACCTTTGGTAAATAATTTGTTCAGTTGTGTACTTACCATTGGATCCTCATGTTTTTATTCTGCCATGATTAGGATGCCTCATGCATTGTTATTTTTATTTTATATTGGCTTTTGGACATTATTTCAATATAGATTTGCGCATCAGGACTGCCGTGACCTGGGTATAAGGGCCAAAGACTAACAAAACCATCTAGTAGCTGCTTCCCTCTGATGTTTAGATTGACTCAAATGGTAATAATAACCTGATGTCTTAGAGAAGACTAAAATGCCAACACTTTTCATTAAAACTAGACTAAAATACAGTAACTCTGCCTAAAAGTGTTTTTACAACTGTACACATTTACAATTATACATTTTCAGATTGTATGTTGTTTAAGTGTACAATGCCGTTAGATGTTGGCAATGTGATGGACGCACTTGCAAGTTCTGTGCATGTGCAGATTGAAGCACCGTAATATCTGTTGTACAACTGACAATGTGCAATGGGTGACTGATGGTATTTTCTGTGTGTAGAGGTGACAGTCCTGTGTGTACCTTATTAATGCTTGGTGTTGTATTTTTAATAGCAGAGCTATGTGTCCAAGACAAATTTCCTCTGGGATACAATGGCAAACCACAATCTGGACATTTTTGAAGACAATGCGATAATTTAACACTTGGTCTCTTATAATCTAACCTCTTATACTCTATTGGCTAAAACCAGAATCTGAAATTAATTCTGGATAAAGAGATCAATTTAATTATTTATTAATAATTTATTTCTTTTGTGCTTAAATCCTATTTTTGCCTTCTTGGCCTCAGCCTGAAAAGCATGCTTGTTGTAAATGTGGGATCATAGTACAGATCTGTACATATTAATCAAAGTCAAACAGTAAGCTGCAGCAAGAAACCTCCAGACTCTTTTAAACTGATTGTTCCTCAAGAATGAGAATCCCAAAGAATCATGGAAGTAAAGTAAAATGGTGAATTCTCAAAGCAAACCGAGGTGATGTTGTCAGGAAAATATTATTTTATTTCCTTTTTACAGAACAACTTGTTGAGATTTTTAATCCAATGCACATTCATAGCAGAGACAGAGACTTCTCTAATATTTATGTTTTCTTCTTCTTCAACAAATCAGATAATTAGAAGGATTTGAATTTTCAGAAGTGTTGGTTATAGAATGAAGCATTATCTTCAATCAATCTGTTAGATTTATTTACATTTCACATAGTCTTTATGTAAGCATTTACATAGAAATGTCCATTTTACATGAGAAATCATGAAGAATCATCAGTCCTCCACACTGAAGCCCCAACTGAAGGAAAATAAAGATCTTATCCATTTAAAAATTCTGCAAAATCTCTTCTGCAAATTTTTACGGCCAGAGGAGGCTGATGCATCACGGGACAAGTCTTCATGAGTAGTGCATTGGTGTTGTCCTTCATCAGATGACCAGTCATCTGGTATGTCCACTATGAAATCCTGGACTCCATCGGATGACCAAGTATCTGGTGTGTCCACTATGAAATCCTGGACTCCATCGGATGACCAAGTATCTGGTGTGTCCACTATGAAATCCTGGACTCCATCGGATGACCAAGTATCTGGTGTGTCCACTATGAAATCCTGGACTTCATCGGATGACCAAGTATCTGGTGTGTCCACAATGAAATCCTGGACTCCATCGGATGACCAAGTATCTGGTGTGTCCACAATGAAATCCTGGACTCCATCGGATGACCAAGTATCTGGTGTGTCCACTATGAAATCCTGGACTCCATCGGATGACCAAGTATCTGGTGTGTCCACTATGAAATCCTGGACTCCATCGGATGACCAAGTATCTGGTGTGTCCACTATGAAATCCTGGACTCCATCTGATGACCAAGTATCTGGTGTGTCCACTATGAAATCCTGGACTCCATCGGATGACCAAGTATCTGGTGTGTCCACTATGAAATCCTGGACTCCATCGGATGACCAAGTATCTGGTGTGTCCACTATGAAATCCTGGACTTCATCGGATGACCAAGTATCTGGTGTGTCCACAATGAAATCCTGGACTCCATCGGATGACCAAGTATCTGGTGTGTCCACTATGAAATCCTGGACTCCATCGGATGACCAAGTATCTGGTGTGTCCACTATGAAATCCTGGACTCCATCGGATGACCAAGTATCTGGTGTGTCCACTATGAAATCCTGGACTCCATCGGATGACCAAGTATCTGGTGTGTCCACTATGAAATCCTGGACTCCATCGGATGACCAAATATCTGGTGTGTCCACTATGAAATCCTGGACTCCATCGGATGACCAAATATCTGGTGTGTTCACTATGAAATCCTGGACTCCATCAGAAGAGACGACATCTGGCAATCTATTTGAGCGGAGACTCACCTCTGCCTCAGTTTTCCAGGGCTCACTCATGTAAGGTTGGGACGTGGCCAAACTGGATAAAGAATGAATCAGTTAGTCAATCAGTAAAACCATTATCATATGTGACGTCTACTAGCAGACGTACTAGTACTTACTAGGCTGGGTGCATGGTCAGGTGCTCCATTGTTAGAAATGGGTGCTGCAGAGCTTGATGGGCAGAGATTCTCTGATCCCCATCAAGATGTAGCAGCTGTTTGAGGAAGTCAACAAACACCAGGCTGTCCCCAATTTCAGCCATCTCACACATCGGATAGACCTGGATTTGGAAACAGATTTATTTCATTTCATTTCTCTACCTCTCAGAGACAGGTAATTACAACATGCTGATTCAGTCTTAACATATACAACAGAGTGCTTACATGAACCAGGTCATCCAGAGAGGTGAGCTGGTCTAAGAAACTCCTCCTTTTTTGTGTTGGCAGCCCGTTAGCTGCTGTGTATTCCTCTGGGGTCTAAAGAGACAAAATGTGTGTGAGAACCATTTTAAAGGAGTTTAAATCAAACAATTCAATCAATTCAACCTAATGAGAAGATGAATGCTGTACCATGAATCTCCATGCAGACCCATGTGCAGCTTTTTCTTCAATGGAAAAGTACTCGGTGTATTTTGCACTATGGAGCACGTGGTCGTCCGGCTGACCCAGAAGCTCAACGATACGCTTCATCTGCAAACAACAAATAGAGTCACATCAGTTGACACTCTGCACAAAGTCTCCACTAGGTTATGTACATTTCTCTGAGGAAGCTGACCTACCATCTGATATTCACAGTGGACAGGGAACAGGTGGTCAGCCAGGTAGAGAAAGGCCAGGACACATCCGACCCCCCACACATCAACGGCCTCGTTGAAGGGCAGGCCAAGGGCAATTTCTGGAGCCCTGAGGGAAGACGAGAACCAAAGATGAAAAACAATTGACAAGCTTTGTAGAAAAAGAGAATGGCGTGGATGTGTTTAAAAGAATGACATCAGCTCTCTTAAAATAACGAATGATCCTCGCGGGATGAAGATACCTGTATCCAATTGGCTGAATAATCATCCCAGGCTGGACTTCGGCAAGTGTAGTGGCAAGGCCAAAGTCAATTAACTTCAACCTGAATGGCTGCTCCTTCATATTGACCAACATGATGTTATCAGGTTTTATATCAGTATGCAGGATATGACCAGCCTTTAGGGCATCCAAAGCCACCAGCAGCTACAGGGACAAACAAGAAAGAACACGTTTGGGATTCAGGTTTCCTTTTGTTAATGTTTCGGATTAGGGTTTTCCTCATTGATGGGATAGGTTGTTTCCATATTACAATAACACAAACCTGCTTTGCAATGGGCCTGATGGCATTGAGACTCCATGGTTCTCTGACTTTACAGACGTTGTCGAAGAGACTCGTGTCTAGCATCTCAAACACTAGACAAGTCTGTCCATGGTGCTGAAACTTCTCAAGGAACTTGACCAGGTTTGTTTTGTCTGGATTCAGAGCACCGATGAGCTCCAACATGGACACCTGGGGACAAAGCAGACATGGCAACCGTTCATGGCACATACTTATGGAGTAGATTACATCAAGATTTCTTGCATCGGCCCTCTCTGGACTGAGTCAGCCAAGTGAGCTTCTACCCCCCCCCCCCATTGCACTGCTGGAGGGCGTTTGGAGGCCTGTGGAGGACCAGGAACCCCCCCCCAATACCCTAGAACCACGTCTTTGATGCTTTGATCCTTTGGGGTTGGAGCATCAAGGGAACGTACGTTGTAGCACCAGTTGAGGCCTGGAGAAGAGGGGCAGTGACTTGGCCAATCCTGCTGACAGGCCAACTGGAGAGTGTTGAGGTTTTGAGGTCGAAACACTCAGTGAAGGTTGGTGGCCTCCTGATGAATTCTTCACCGGGCCAGGCATTTAATTTGGCAGCGCCCTCACCCGATTATTCCCATGCCACCCACCCAACCCCCCACCACCACCCCCAACCCAGCCAGGTGTACGCACTGGGCATGTGCGGCACACTAGGGATTGTAACAACCAGTCCTATGTATAACAGAAACCTACCTCTTTGGGAAGGTATTTGTCAGTAGTGTCCTTGACCATCTTCACAGCCACAGTCTCCCCTGTTTTCACATTTTGGCACCTTGCCACTTTACCAAAGGAGCCTTCCCCAATAAACTCCTGGATGTAGTATCCACAAGTCCTGCCAAAGATGGTATCACCTGGTTGAATCTCAGCTGTAAATGTGAGAGGAGATGGAGAACATGTTGATCAGATATGTGAAGTCTCTATATTCAGTCAGTTAGGGTCATTAAATCAACACAACATGAACTAAAAGGACACACTGTAGAGCACATACATCTGAAAAGGCTGAACAACAGAGACTTGTTCCAAACTGAAAACATGTCAGTTTAAGTTGTTTCCAAGCTTGAGAATCGGTTGAAGCTTCAAAACTTCTGAATGTATCGCTGTCTGCAGATTAACTCTCACCAGAAATGACCAGAAAACATCCAATTCTAGAATTTAACTGTTGGTGATTTCATGCTTTCATCCTTGTTTCAGGCTTTGTTCCTGTAGCTGTTGCTTGGCAACAACATATTCAGAACAAATTTCAAATTTCAAAATTTTCTAACTAAGCTAAGCTAAGCTAACCATGTCCTGACTCTAATAAGAACCAGTGGGTTTGTCTGTGTACAGGAAGTGGGGGGTGGAGATGTTCATAAAGCATAAAACTACTATCGGAATAAATAAGGAACTGGGAACAGACATTAATTCTGTGTTTTGGTCATTTGTTATAGTGTTGATATCAAGGAAACATTGGTTTTCATATCCAAACCTTTATCATTCAGTAATTCATCCCCAACCTTTACCCAGTTCACCTGGCATTATCCTATTTAATTACATGGGAGGACACCACTCAGACCAGGAAGGTTTGAACTGCATTTCAGGAATCAAGCGTATTTGCTTTTATTTTGAATGACATATTTAAAACAGATGTTAATGTTGAGTGTGTTCAGTATGAAGTTATCCACATAAGGAGTTGTGGGATCCCTGTGCTGCAAGGCCTTAGCCACCTCTTTTAAAGCACATATACCTTCCCGTACATGACTGTTCATACTTACACACAAGATAAAATGATCAAATATGGAAATTACTTTGTTGTTGTGTAATCCTGTCCAACCCCTGTAATACACAGAGAAAAATATCTATATCTATTGCTGTTCTGAACAAAACAAAGCACAGTTTAGATTTTGATTGACATATTTCTGTTCACTTATTCTTCCATAGTTTGCTGTTCAGGTAGAAAACGTCTGCTCTAGAGTCCAGCAGCCCCTGCCATTCCTTTGTTGGCTGAGAGTCTTTGGTGTCAACCAGAAGGTGTTGCTACTCTTCTACCATGATGTAGTTGAGACAATCCTGAGGTATGGAATCTCAGCCTGATTTGGAAACCTCAGTGCACAGATGATAGCCCAGATTAGGCTAACAGAGAGAGAGCCAAGATCCTTGGAGTCAGGCAGTACTCCACAGTCCAAGCAGTGATGAAAAATCATCAGACAGGCCCATAAAATTGACATCTGACCACACTCACATCCTCCATCTCTAGTACCTGTCCCTCCCCTCATGCAGACGCTCCAGAGTTCCACAGTGCAGGCTCAAACCACTTAAATAATGTCTTTGTCCCACTGTCAAAGCCATAAATGGGAAGTTAGCCAGAGACAAACCCCTGTGCAGTTCTTAGGGTTTTCTTTGACTGAAATGAGACTAAAATGTCCAGACTTTTAGTCAACTAAAACTTTAAAAAAGGATAATGTTGACTAATTGGTGTTAACAAAGACTAAAATAGCTGACAAAGTAACACATCAGCGGTAGATTTATCCTGACCCTACAAAGGATTAAATAAAATGATCGTATAAGTTACTGTGCAGTCAAACCAACACACAGTGTGTTTTATGTTTCCTCGTTGCTGCTGTGGAGTAGTTTTCTGTCCTATTTTATCATATTCACACATGTTGACTGTCGTCACCTTGTAAATATTTCTTCTAATATTTTCTATGAACATCTTTTCGCACTGATGCTGTGACCCAGATGCAGAAACAGAGAGCAAAGCTTGTGCAGTTTAGGGATTTAGTAACACAAATGGAGGCACTTACACTAATGGAGACAAGTAGAGCAAGCAAGGGTCAACCATAAGAGGAGTCCAATAAGACAATATTCAGTAGATACAGACAGAAAACTTAAGTTAAAAAAACAGCTAGGTGAGGCAAACAAAATACTAAATACAAGAGGGAGGAAAGGCTAATAAAATACAGGTGAAATGATCATCAGTCACAAAAGGCCAGGAAAAATAAAGGGAGGAAGTATAATTTAAAATCACGAACTTACTTTGTCTTACTTTGTAAGTTAAGTTAATAGCAAGTAATAAACTAAACCAACAACATGACAACCTTGCAAATTATCATGACAGAGTCACATTTTAAAGCAAGATTATGTAGACCAGGAATAAAACTTTTGCCAAAACTACTCTGTGTGTGATTTGGTAGCCAGTCATGTCCAGTCTCTGGAGAGGAAGTAGACGTCTTCAAAGTGGGTCCCCAACAGGACTGTCGACATTTTCCAGAGATGAAACACATTCAGGGTGAGAGAGGTTCATCCTATCATGCTGAGTTCAAACAAAAAATTGTTTTTGGTAAGAATGGTATGTGAACGCACTTACTGTATGCCTATGATTTGTGATATGTGATTTCTTTTTCAAGCTACGACGTTTGTACTTCAATCTTAAGTTATCGTAAAGCACAACTCGGTCTAAAAGAGCACTTTATTTAATCTCCTTTGAGGGTGTCATGTTTTTATGGACTGAAAGAAATTTACTTAAAATTTGAAATTAGAAATGAAGAGTTTATTTACACTATTTTCCATATTTGGTCTGTATAAGTACTGTATTTTTGACTGTTCGAGTTTAATAATAATTTTCATATCTTTACCAAAGCAGGCCGGAGGACAGATAATTTAGAGAACAGAAAAACGATTAGTTTTGCCAAAAACATGTAAAATGGTAAATGGACTGTACTTATATATCGCCTTTCTAGTCTGACTGACCACTCAAAGCTTTACAACACAAGCCAGCATTCACCCATTCAACCCAGCATTCAGTGGTGCCAGTGGTGGCATTCATACCATGCAAGGCTCCACCTGAAACCATTCACACAAACACACACACACACACACACACACACACGTACGTACTATCATCTTTCTTGCTGCTGTGGAAGCTGCTGAGACTGAGTCACTGTGACGCTGTCTGGGTCTTTAAAGATCACTGCCTGGATACCACTGCTACTAAAACACTACCCACATCTCACACTTCTGTCTGTTGGCACAACATTTTGTGAATTGGTTAATGAAATGTGGTTCTTCTATTGGTTTAATTATTAAATATTGCATAGCAAAAAAAAGCATTAATGAAAAAAACAAAAACACATATGTTGCATTCTTGCACTTGTATTATCTAGCTAGCCTAGGTTAGGCTAGCAACCTAATGGATCAGCTAATGACATCACTAGTTGTTAGCCTTCTGAAGTATAGTATAGTTCCCAGCATGATCATTGTGTGTGTGTGTGTGTGTGTGTGTGCATACTGAGCAACAGTAGAAATATAACTAAACCAGGGCCATCTTCTGACGGTGCCATGTGGATGTTTTTGGCGTAGGTCATGTAAATGTCCAGGCGTTCCTGTCATTTTGCTCATTATATGAAAAGCCAGCAACAATCTTGTTGTCAGATCCACAAAGTCAATGTCATTAAAAATTGGCCACTTTTTGTGTGATCACATGACAAAAAAGGTATATTTTGTATTAGTATGGCAACCAAACAATCTCTTCTATTTATTTATGATTTATTTATTTCAAACTATTGTTTCTGAGGTCAAGAATAAAATGTCATGCTCACCATTGTTATCTTCATCTGTTCCCTCAGGTGTAAGCTGAGGAGTCACAGAGAAGAATTTAAAAGGAGACAGAAGGTGGTCATCTTGGGTCCTTTCTAGTCGAACCAAATATCACCTGGATTACAGAAAACAAGGCAAAAGACATCAGCCATCCTTATCCAGCACAATGCTTTTTGGTAACCCTCACTTCAAGACAGTGCATTAACAGTTCTTCTTGTCATCGTCATGGATATGAACACTTTGTTCAATGCTTACCAGTAGGGCAAATCCAACCTTGGATGAATGTCCATTTACAGCCTGGAAATAACCAGCCTTTTCAACTTTTCACTAGTTCTTTTTTAAACAGCGATACTCCCTGATGATCACAAGGGAATATGTCACTCTGTTTCTGGTGGGGTCCTGTTTCCTGTTGGACTACAGCTCCCAAGTACCCCTGCAGGCACAGCTTCAAAACAAGATTAAAGCCAGAGTGATGCAAGCTAGCGGAGGGACTGGAGGTGCAACTGTGAGGGCGCCTTTAGGGGAAGTGATGTCATCAGACGGCAGGACGAGGCCACGCAGACATGGGAGGTGGAGGGTCCAGCGAATCAAAAGGGGATGGGTGTGGAACCAGTTCTTTGTCCTGGAGGAGTACATGGGATCTGATCCACAGTATGTTGGAAAGGTAAGTAAATACTGTTAAAATGTGAATGGTAGCATTTTGATATTTGTTCGCTTTTCTATCAGTTTCGATTTCAGTTTAACCTTTCAGCTGAAGGGCCAATTAAATTTACAACTTCAACAGGCTTTTTTCACAACCAAACAAATAGCAGTTAATCCAGCACATTCATTTTAAAGAAAGGGGGGGGGGTCATTTTAGCAGTAATTACAATGAATGAATGAATGAATGAAACCTTTATTGCCCTCATGGGGGGGTTTGCTTTGCCCAGGAAGCATACACAACACAAAAATATTACATAAAAACATGGACATGACATGAGACAGAGCATAATAAAATATCATCAGGCATCCCCAGTGAAGAAATAATAAGCAGAGCCTGCCCATCTTTCCCTCAACCCTCACTTCTACCATTTGGATTCTGCTCTTTTTGTTTGTCTAGAATGGATTCTGTAGTTTTTTTCTCTTAGTACTTGAACACAGTCACATCTCATGTGTGGCAGTGAGTTGAAATTTGGCCTTTGTGGTCATTTGGCCAAGTTTTGTTTGTGTAGTTGCTTCCTCCTATGATGATGGGGATTCGTCAACTTTCACACTAACATCTGACTTTTGTCTTCAGTGGGAAATGGCACATTTTGTAATCATTCTCGGTTGTAATGACTCATGGGTATTTATTGGCTCCTGCTCATTGGCTGTAATAGAACCCAAATTCTGATCTTTTTGGTCCTTTTCAGGCGTGATTCTGTGATTCATGTTAGAGTTTAGAATATTGGCACGCAGGTAGTTTTCCATTTGGTGTTCATTTGGCATTGACCTCAAACGAGGGACTAAAATAACCACTTTGTGTGGATTTCTACTGTTCCCTGGTTTGTGGTGAGCAGCTCCTTGCACCACACAGAATGTGAGGTCATACTATAAGCTGACAAACAGGGTGAGCAGGTTACATCTCTCTCTCTCTGTCTCTGCCCCATCTGGGTCCTGGATCAGAATGTCATAGTAACACTAAACCCTGGTTGATGTTATCTGGGTTATATTACCAGATAAAACCAGTTCAGAGATAAGATAAGATATCCCTAATAAAGGGATATCTTATCTTATCTTATCTTAAAACCAGTTCAGAGCCAAGGAAACCATTACACAACTGTTTTCACTGGCTAGTGGTCAAATCAGTGTCAAGCAGTCTTGACCACGACTAGTAAAGTGTGTTCCTGTGTGGTGAACTTGATGGTTCAAACCAGGTTTTGGTTTAGCTGATAATGTTAGCTCTGCTATGCTCAGCTTAGCTCTTTATATCATGGTTTCAACCTGGACTTAGTACAGTGGGTGAAGCGACTAAAGTTTTAAAGGGGTAAAGTCTCTGCCATGTACAGGACCAATCAAAAGTTTAGACACACCTGCCAATCACTTGAATGGGAAACTGTGTACAAACTTTTAGTGGTACTATAAGCACTAGTCAAAGACAAATAATGTCATATTTAATTTGTACAATTTGTCTCAAATTCAAGGCTTATACTTTTTTTAATATAGAATAATGTTCTAAAGTAGTTTTTTAAATCAGTCTTTCAGAGTCAAAAAGCTGCTTCACTCTAATATTCTACATTTTTTATTTTACGTCTTTTTCTTCCATAATTATTGATGATTGCACGGGTAGCTGAAATGGTCTGGAGAGCTAGAAGAATTAACTAAACCTACAAATACAGTCGCCACACTTGTGCCAAACGTGGTTTGAATTACAGCCCATAATTAACCCAAGTACACTGGTCCAGGTTTACCAAACAAAACTGATCCATCATTGCCAGTACAGGACCACATTCACCCAAAACAAAATGCCATACCTTGCCTTTAATGGTCCAAGTCTGGGTGCCAAACCTTACAGACATTGCCAGGCGATCAACCCAACAGCATTGCTTATTGCAAGAACTTGTCCTTACGTAAGCCAGTTGACAGCCCAGTAGTCTGGCACGGCCTCTATGGCTGTGTTCACATCACCAGTCTCGTTGTTCAGTTGTGATTTTTGGCTCACAACACAAGCCAGCATTCACCCATTCACACAAACATTTACACAGCGGTGGCAGAGGCTACCATACAAGGCACCACCTGCTCATCAGGAACCATTCACACACTTGCTCACACACCAATGGAACAGCCACCGGAAGCAATCTGGGGTTCAGTATCTTGACATGTACAATAACACATATAGAAAAGTTTGAAGTAAAGCCTAAAAGTAGCAAAAATTCATGAAATCATCATAAAGAATGTCACAAATGGACTCGATCTCAGGTGAACAGTGTGGCAGCTGGCTGTCTTAATAACTCGCTAAGCCTGTATGGTATTTTCATTTCATGCTGACACTGTGTTTTCCCTTGCAAAATCTATTCAATTTCTATAGAGACTTTGAAATACAGAAAATCCGTCAGACGATTGGGTGTTCTGTAAGAACAGGTCTGGAAATGACCTGTATCTGGCACTAATATAACTCCTGAATGGCAGACATGGGCACATTGATGCATTTTTGCATGAGCCTGGTGATGTGACTAAAACCCATGAATGGCTTGGGATATTGCCAGAATGAGGAACTATTTGATAAGTAATACAAAACCACATATATTTGGTAAAAAACAATACATGGCCCTTCAAGAGAAAGCATCCTGACTAAGAGATTGAATCACTATTTTCCATCTTTTGTAAAGTTTGCACTGGGAAGACTCAAAAGACTTCTGCCACTGCAACAGGAGCAACTGGCAGAGAACAGGGAACACGTACGGGGTTAACAGCAGGATGTTGGGTGGCTAATGTACAGTATATTAATGTTTAGTGGCTCTTCTGGCTTTTTGCAGTTTCCCATTTTCCAACACTGATCTAATCAGCACAGTGTTATTGATGGGGTCCTTATTGAAACTGAATTCTCTCAGCTCTCTTCATGCCCTTTGCTGCATGTTCATTTTGTCCTTTCTAATAATTAAGGCTACAAACCGAAGAATATCAGCTCTGCCATTACTAATCATCTAACCACAGATATATCAGCAGTGATAAGCACTTTCTCAGACCAGCACTAAGTGACATCCCTGACAGCATCAGGAGGAGCTCAGGATGCTGCTGTTGATGTGATCGCTTTGGCAGACTAAGGTGCCAGCAGCTCTCCACCAGCCTGCCTATCACAGCAGACCTTCAGCAGGACTGAGAGAGAGGGGGAGAACATGAGTGAGACAGAGAGGCAAAGAGTAGGTTAGGAGCAAACAGAGAGGAGGGTTTCAGTTGGTAAATCAAGCTCATTGGTTGTTGTGGATTTTATACTAAGTTCTTCTGACCTGTTTAAAAGTCAGCAGATGGTTCAGATACCACAAGTGTCTGAATTGGACCTGATGATCATTGAATGTATCTTTGATATATTTGTATTGATGCACATGCAGTATCTTGGTACATCTTGCAGTGTATCCCACTTCAGTAGTATTTTTGTATGCATGGCATTACATACATACACTGAAAAAACAACTAGTAAGATTTACTTGAAAAAATCTTTGTAACAATTTGCACTAACAATTTCTAAGTAAATTTTACTGCTACAATATCAAGTAAAACCCACTTGGCAATAACAAGTAACTTGTACTTAGAACTACACATATCATTTGTGAAAATATTAATTAAATGTTACTTAATTACATTGAAGTTTCAAGTTATAATTACTTAAACTAATTAAGTAAAATCCATTTAATTTTTTCAGACAAATATTGCCGTCATTAAAATATTAAGTAAATCTTACTATTTACTGTTAAGAAATAAATAAGTAAATTTTATTATATTTTTGTCTGTTTGACATTTTCAATTACTTGGTTGTATTAAGTTATATTACTCACTAGAATTGTGTAATTTTTGTTTAATTTTATTGATAAATGCTACCAAATTAAAATAACTTTCTTCATGTATTTAATATGCTTATATTAAAAAAATCACAGAACTAAAATACAATTCAACTGTTTATATTTTCACCATTAAACATACTTGCATTATACACTTCATTTTACACGTTTTTTTTTTACCCCTGTAGACACATGAAATATAGGCATAACAAAAGATAAAACTGAAAATTCAGGGATGAACTAGCAGCACAGCACATACTATACAGTACTTGCTATATTGTTAGCATTTTAGACTGCAACTTCACTTTTAAAGCTTGCACTTTTGGGGACAACTTGAGACCATTCAGTTCCAGGAAAAGTTTCTGACAGACCTCAAAACTGCAGCGCAGTGTTGGGGGGGGCAAGGAGAGCATAAGTCCGCCCCATAAGAAGTGTGCAAGCTTTTGCAGTATTTCCACATCCTGGCAACATCTCTTTGCCTTCAAGAAGGATGGATACATCCGCTGGATTCTCTCCATCGGCACTGTGAACGAGGATCTTGAGGATGTGATGAGTGGCATCACTGCGGCTGTCCTCCTGCATACAATAAAATGCAATACAATTCTATTAGGAAAAAATAAAAATTGAATGTCTTAAATCAGGGACTTCAATATCAGGGCAAAATAAACTTGCGTGCTAAAAATGATCATCATTAAACATATCTCAGACAAGGCCTGTGCAATAATACGATAGCGGTATGTGTTAACAATATATGCTCCTCAATAGCAATAAGAAAATAGATTCACTTAAATGCATTAAAGGCAAACTGCAGTGAAAGCACAAAACAAATACTTCTTGCTCATAAACACCTTGATAATGGAGCGTGCTTTGAGTGACAGTAGCAAACAATCATTTAACGATTATGTTCGGTTGCACTGACATGTAACACGACTGAATTATCGTGAAGACATGAGAACATTGTTAGTAAAAATAGGTCAGATCGGCACTCTAATGTTTCTAATATTAACTGAAGAAACTGGGCTTTATCACATGCAATTATTTGTGGGTGTCTACAGAAAAGTCAGATTAGCATGTACAAACAGCATTGTGTTGTTTCTTCAACTGACTAGTTACAACTAATATACTGAACAACAGTAGAAACGGATATTTTTTTTGATGTCATGCCATCCTGTTTATATGACATATCAAAGGTAAATTATGGTTCACACATCTTTATTCAGCCTTTAGACATACAGAAAAATCATTTTTGTGCGGATTAGTGGTTTTTGTCTTAGTGTTTACAAGTCAGAAAGTGTGGATGGTGAGACAGAGAACAACAATAGTCACTACCGTGTGTGTCTACCTCCAGCATTTATCACTACCTTACACCTCCTGAATGGATCAGATGTTATTCTGGACTTGTAGGATGACATGCCATTCTTCCTGCAGAGCTGTGACAAGTTTTGCTGGAGCAGTATCTCTCTCCGTCACCTGGTGATCCTGAACATCACACAGATGTTCTATTGGGTTGAGATCTGGTGAATATGCTGGCCAAGGAAGGACAGCGACATTGTTCTGGTCCAGGTAGACTACTCCTGACAGACATGAGCCACATGTGGTCTGGCCTTGTCATGCATGAAGGTGATGCCTGATTGCTGTATCCTGGGAATGACACGTGGAGCTAGGACCGTATTTCGGTAAGGGATAGCTGTCAGTGTACCGTGGATGTGGACAAGTTCTGACTGCCATCCATTAGCAGTGGCTCCCCACATCATGACATCACCACCAAACGGTCCACTTCCTGAATGTATGCTGCAGAATAGTGATGATGGTACAAACACCAATGACCACTTAAATCTGGACATGAGACTAAATGTGATCTCCGTCCACTTTGCAATGAGCCATAACATCTGTAACATCTGTGCTACACGTGTCTGCAGAGTTCTGACCATAGCACCCCAACTGCCTGGTCACGTAGGTTTTTTCAGGAATCGTGACATCATCAGTTGTTTCAATAGGACATTAATTAGACCCGGTAATTTATCGCCTTGACCAGGTCTTGTCAATCATGCAGAGAAAAATCTCACAAACATCATCGTTTACTCTGAAATGCACCAATGACTGTTATTTCTATGTTATGACTAAATGATGGTTATTAATGATTTAACATGTTTTGGTTGTGGGTACTTAAAAAAGTCTATTCGGTGAATCACGTTTGTTTGTTTCAGTAGATTTGGGCTGGTGAATAGAAATTACAGGGTTTTTAAAATTATGCATTTTCACTGTTGCTCAGTATACAGTATACAGGAAGGAGGGATAGTTGTTTCTGTCTCCTAGTGGTGGGAAGTATTAATAATTTCTACCACAGAAGGCACAGCTTTAAGGTATGAAGATACATCTGGCTATGTGAGACTAGATCATCAGTATGGCAGTCTTCTGGTCTGTGACAAATACAGGTACAGTGAAAGCCTGCAATGTTTTCCCACTGCTTGCATTCAGTTGTTGGTGAGCAGTGTTGGTATTTAGTGGTTTCATAATAATAATGGCAATAATAATAGGAACATTTTCAAAGTAATTTGAGAAAACACAATTAAGACAAATAGATCAATGACAAATTTGCAAGTCCTTACACACTTAATATCAATAATAAAATAACTCTTAATCATAAAACTGAAATTGAAGTTGAAGAAAAATTTGGTAAAATTCAATCTTTTTTCTCCTGGTCTTTATTGAAAGTAGGTCATTAAAAATTATCAACTGAAATTAGAAAAATTTCAATATAAATTTTTCTGTGATATCGCCATGTCCTAACTCAGATTATGTTAAATTGAGTCAAATCTATTTTTTATGTGTAGAATATGGCACAAGATGGCTGCACTCCAGATTGTAACCCCCAAATGAATGTTAATTGAATGTTTCTCTCAGCCATAAATTGTGTGCCTCTGCAACTTTACAGAGTCAGAAAACACTATGGCTTTGTAACCTTAGAGCACATTTCATTTAGATTGTGCTAAATTTAAATAATATAATAATATCGATTAGATTGTTCTTCCAGTTGATATTTTGTAGGCTTCTTCAATGTACCATTTGGGCCATCACTGAGCAGAAAATCTCCATACCTATGCCTGGCTCCCTCTTAAATGAGTCAAGTTGCATTTAAAATGATAGCATTAAAATTTTAAGCCATGTCAAATAAAAAAAACAAAAAAACATGCTTTACCAGGCAATCTTCAAAATGTTCCTCTTCTCTCTCGTCAAGGCACAGTATGAGGCTGTGAATAACATCTTCACATCTCGTATCAATGCTTTGGTTCTGTGAACATATTAATATTGTGTCAATACTGAACCATTGCTCACACACAATGAACTGTCAAGTGAGAACACAAGGAGCATGTCTACTACGAGCAGTGGTTTGAGTGCACTGAGGAGGATATGTTTGGAAAAAGATGTGATGTGTGTTGAAAAAGATTGAGTTTACAGTGGCACAGAAGCTACTAAGTGTGAAACTTGGTACTGTATATGCATACATGGGACAGTGTGCGTTTGAGTGAGAGAGACAGTAGATCAGTCTCCCTACAGAACAATTTGAACAAGCACAATTAGAACACACACCTGACTCAGTTTGTCCAGGTAAGGCCTCAGCTTGGTCCCCACGACACCTCCCTTGGCCTTCATCAGTGCAATAAGTTTTGGTGTGTAGTGGTCAAGCCTGGGCATGAAGCTCTGCTCCAGGGACATTGTAGTTATTCTTCTGAATTCCTCCTTGATCTGGATGGTCAAAAGATACACAAGTACATTTGGAACCGGGCTAAAGAGGCTGATGCAGAATGACCTTTCATTCATTTGAATTTGAACCTGTCAATCTGTCCTCCTCCCTACACCTCTACAGTCCACTGTATTGGCTCGTCCTAAGAGCAACGTCACCCTGTAAATAAACAGACACAATTTATGATATAAAAAAAACATATAGCACAGTTTTATATTACATTATTCAGTGAAGAATATGGAAAAATAATACCAGCAATATTATATCATGCATGTAGATTTCTACTTGCCTGAATGAGACTTATGTTGCAGTATTAGACAAATCACTTCTCCTCCAAAGCGCTCAATTAACACTCCACTGGCTCATCCTGCAGTATATCCTGGGCCATACATGAGATACCACAACTCACTGCTGTACTGTTCTGCTTCCTGTTGATAGAAACATATTCATAAGACTTTAGTTTTTTAACTAACAAGTTAAAGATTAACGTAAACTTGGTTGAGTAAAAAATTACTTAATTGACAAAATTGGACTTGCATAAGACATACACACACACAGACACACAAGAAAGCTATATACTAGGTGGCATTTTTAGGCTAGAAAATGCATATTAAAAAGTCATCAACACATCAACCTTGAAAAATCTGAGAATACAAATGTTTGTAAAAATAAGAACATTAGATAATTTCATTAAAACTCTCTATCAGAACCAGCATGAACTTTATTAGCACTTTGTGCTACAGTAGATCTTCTGTGGGATCAGACAACAGGGACTAGCATCGTTCCCCACACATCAATGACATGGCTGATAGGTGTGTATCCTGAGAGCTAAAAATCTCCGCTTGTGTTTAACATTGAACTTCATTGCTACTGTAACGGAGCTGATATGCGTGTGTAAGTGTGCCTGGTGTTAATAAACACACTGAAAAGTCAAGCAGCCCCATAGCACCCGCAAAAAGAAACCCCAGGCGCCGTCACTGAATTGGTGGCTAGACTCAACCAGCAGCAATGGCTGCAGCGTCATCTTTACGGGCAGTCTTGCACCTTCAAAGTAAATCAACTAAAATCGGTTGTTTAGCTGTTGACAGGCTCATTCTGAGTGTCTGAACTTTTTTTTAAACCAACAGCCTATATATCACTCTCGCCAAGTCCACCAGACTCCCCCGCCATTTTATCATCGTGAAACACACTTCGTGCAAACTCAACAAAAATAAAACAAAACTCACCATATCAACCTTGGCTCTTATTTTCTACTGTTACACCATCCATTGGCTCAACTTTTATCCAAATAAACTCTTAATTCAGCGAGAGAGATGTAAAAATATCAAGAGAGAGCGCGGTCAGCGCGAGGTCAGAAGTCAAAGACGAAACGAGGGAAAACGACTCGTTAGCCAGAGTAGTTTCACATTTTCCGCGGTAAAATAAAGATTTATTTTGCCCAAACCGGAGTAGTGGTTGTTGGAACAGTTGAAAATACGAACCAAGGCGGTTTGGCCAAGTTTAATTTTGTTTCTATCAATGACTTTTCCAGGATGGCATTTCCTGGAGAAACGCGACTACGATAACTAATGTTGCATTCTTCAGACTTAATCCCCTGTTTGGAAACTTTCATACCTTCTGTAATGTGGTAGTGAAATAAATAACATAGCTTTCTGCGTAGACACGACTTTTTTTTCTTATCTGCTAACGTTAGCTTGATTTCAGACATGCAGTTTACTGTGGTAACACCGGTAATTATTAGCAGTAACATATATATTATTATCTAGCAAGCAATAATCAAATGGTCAAAATGTACGTATAGTATCACAAATCTATAACACAAATGCAAGAAAGGCGATAACTTACGTTATATTGAGGTTCCAGCCATGCAGCACGTACACCTGACGATCCCGGAGAGCGGTAATCCAGTCGTGTCCAGAGCACATGCCCGGGTTCAAATAGTTACAGACTTTTTGAGTAAGATTTACTAAGTATTTTTGTGTTTATGTGCAGTGAATATAAAACAATTAAATATTATGAGTAAATCCATAGGAATATTTACTCTTCCCACTCAGTTCATCTGTTTCATGAATAAGATGTTTAATTTTACTAAAGAAATTCTAGTTCTCACCGAATTTTAATATTACTATGTAAAACTTACTTTTACTAAAAATTTCTGTTAAGTTATTATATATTACTATACCAAAAAGTCAGTTTTATCAGTGTACATTTCCAAGGTTTGTACACAAATGTTTATATTTATATTTGTCAAGTGATTCCTTGTGTTCACTGATCTTTTTTTGGAGAATCAGGTGTTGTTTGTGTTTATAATGACCAAAGTGTGTCACCAGTGTGAACCCATTCATTCCACAGTGATTTATCTCCTCTTCTTCTTATCTTTCATAACAGAAATATAAGTTGGTCTTTTGACCAGCAGTCAGCTGCATTGTGGCCATGGTTTGAAATGATGGGGGACTCTTGGGGTGCTTCAGCTAGTACCAACAACTTTAAAGTCATTGGTAGCAGCATTCAGAGAGGAACCCTCATTAGCTATTTCTTTGTTTCTTTAGCCCGGTGTGTGCAAATGTGTGAGTGGATGTGTGTATTCGATGTTAGTGTACTGTTTAACTTTGTACAGCTACAAATGATTTATCATGTTAACACTAACATGTATGAGATATTGTACATGATATGCAGTTAGAACAATGTTTTAATCTTCATTGAACCTTAGTGCATTTCATAAAATATGGGAGCTAATTTAGATTTAAATGGACGATATATTAAAGATGTTTTGCTAACTTTATCTCCTCTCATTTATTGTATGTGGCTATGAGATTGTCTTCACTGGGCCTGAGCTTATTTAAGATGGACTGAGGTGAAGTGGAAAACTCTCCTGTGGTCTGAAGAGTCAACATTTGAAATTCTTTTTGGAAATCATGGACACTGCATCCTCTGGGCTAAAGAGGAGAGAGACCGTCCGTCATCAGCACACAGTTCAAAAGCCAGCATCCGTGGTGGTATGAGGGGCATTAGTGCACATGGCATGGGTAACCTGCACATTTGTTAAGGCACCATTAATGCTGAGCCATATAAACAGATTTTGGAGCAACATATGCTGCCAAGTAGACAACGTCTTTTTCAGGGAAGGTATTGCTTATATCAGCAACACAATGTCAAACCACATTCTGCAGGTATTACAACAGCATGACTCTGTAGTAAAAGAGTCCGGTGCTAAACTGACCTGCCTGCAGTCCTGACTTGTCACCAATTACAAATGTTTGGCACATTATGAAACATAAAATCAAATTCTAAAGAATATAATTTTCAAAACAATTGATTTACAATGATTTACAAATCATTACATACTGTTTTTATTTACATTTTACACAGCTTCCCAACTTCCTTTTTGGAGATGGGGTTGCAAATGATTGATAATGAAAATATTAATTAAATTACCTGCAGTGAACCCATAGCAGCATGAATGCTCCTCTGCAGTCTGTGCCATTTATGCATTGTGAAGCATATCGGCTGAACTTCTTTAATTATTTAATTATCTCTGTGACATGATCTAGCTTTGGTGAATGTACTCTCGTCTTTGACACATGCAAAAGGCCACACACACACAGTCCAGGTTCACACAGTGAAAGAGTCCAGGTTCATACAATGAAACAGTCCAGGTTCACACAATGAAGCAGTCCAGGTTCACACAATGAAGCAGTCCAGGTTCACACAGTGAAACAGTCCAGGTTCATACAGTGAAACAGTCCAGGTTCACACAATGAAACAGTCCAGGTTCATACAGTGAAACAGTCCAGGTTCACACAATGAAGCAGTCCAGGTTCACACAATGAAACAGTCCAGGTTCACACAGTGAAACAGTCCAGGTTCACACAGTGAAACAGTCCAGGTTCACACAATGAAGCAGTCCAGGTTCACACAATGAAACAGTCCAGGTTCACACAGTGAAACAGTCCAGGTTCACACAATGAAACAGTCCAGGTTCACACAGTGAAACAGTCCAGGTTCATACAGTGAAACAGTCCAGGTTCATACAGTGAAACAGTCCAGGTTCATACAGTGAAACAGTCCAGGTTCATACAATGAAACAGTCCAGGTTCATACAATGAAACAGTCCAGGTTCATACAGTGAAACAGTCCAGGTTCACACAATGAAACAGTCTAGGTTCATACAGTGAAACAGTCCAGGTTCATACAGTGAAAGAGTCCAGGTTCATACAGTGAAACAGTCCAGGTTCACACAATGAAACAGTCCAGGTTCATACAGTGAAAGAGTCCAGGTTCATACAGTGAAAGAGTCCAGGTTCATACAGTGAAACAGTCCAGGTTCATACAGTGAAAGAGTCCAGGTTCATACAGTGAAACAGTCCAGGTTCACACAATGAAACAGTCCAGGTTCATACAGTGAAACAGTCCAGGTTCACACAATGAAGCAGTCCAGGTTCACACAGTGAAACAGTCCAGGTTCACACAGTGAAACAGTCCAGGTTCACACAATGAAGCAGTCCAGGTTCACACAATGAAACAGTCCAGGTTCACACAGTGAAACAGTCCAGGTTCACACAGTGAAACAGTCCAGGTTCACACAGTGAAACAGTCCAGGTTCATGGTTCACGCAGTGAAACGGTCCAGGTTCACGCAGTGAAACGGTCCAGGTTGGTCCAGGTTCACGCGGTGAAACGGTCCAGGTTGGTCCAGGTTCACGCGGTGAAACGGTCCAGGTTCACACGGTGAAACGGTCCAGGCTCACGGGGTGAAACGGTCCAGGTTCATGCGGTGAAACGGTCCAGGTTCACGCAGTGAAACGGTCCAGGTTCATACAGTGAAACAGTTTGGAGTAAAGCAGACGTCGTCCTGATAAATCCTGAGGCACTGCTTAACAGCTGCAGTGAAACATCTATGCAGGCGTGAGTCTCTCAATCAGAGAAAATAATTTCTTTAGGTGAATGGTGGTGGATGAAAATATACATGTAATAAATTATGTAGGCACAGCTGATGCACTCTTTAAGCAGCAGGAACAACAACTTAAACAACATGGGTGCTGTGCTTGAAATGACATCTGTGTCAGTCAAATAGTAATGAGTCTGTACTCTTACACCTGACAGAAGACATGTTTTCTGATCATGTAACCAGCGTCATCACTAGTATGTTCTAGTTTATTTTCTATCTCATGACTTGGACTGAGAGAATGACTGGTTCAGGTGACCAACACAGCTGTAGAAGAGAAGCAGTCTGATTAGATTAAAATGTTTGGCTGACAAATCCATATCTGTCTGGGGTCCAATGTGGCGACTAAGCAACAGATCATCTTCTGTTGTGTTCTCACAAACAACAGCAGCCTGCCAGGCTCAGGTCAAGCACAGCATAATGATTCTGTTCACAATCAGCAATCAGCACTGGTCACGTCACACCATTATGTAGACTCTGTTTACTGTCCTCAGCAGCTGTGTGCTCTGCCAGCTCCCATTACAGATCAGTACTTCAGTATCAATACCTCCAGTCCTTCTGATAAATGATCCTCACACAAAAACACTGCTCAAGTATTTCTGCAACAAACAACTTTAATTATGTATTTGTATTGAATTGAATGTGCAGAAACAGGACAGCAGGTGTTGTTCTTCTCTTAGCCCTGCACAAATGTTGTTTATGTAATTTATTTTGACATTAATGAGTCCAAAAGTTCTGTTGACTTGCTGTGAGGAATCACCTCTCTGATAAAAGTTCCAACATTGTTGAACAAATGTTCAAATAGATAACAAACATGATAGCATCCTTTTTAGTGTCTTTTGTTCTTGTTTTAATGAATAAACAACATTAATTCATATTTTTATGTGGAAAAAAAGTGGAATTTGGCAGGTGGGGGAACCTTAAATCGTAAGAGAAAAAATGTCATTTAATGGAATCATATTTTACTCCTAACTATAACCCTAAAAGTAGCAAGAATTGACTGAATTATGAAAAATATAAAAAACAAACAAACAAAGAAGATGGCGGGTCATCCGTGTGAGAGCTGACTGTCATAACCATGATGTTAACATACTTGATATCACAGACTAGAATGACCTTTTCAATCATGCTGCTGCTGGTTAATTGCAATGTCGCTGAAAATTGAACTTGCTTGACAATAATAATATTAATTGTGAAACCGCTAATCAGATTTAGTTATTTATTGATTGAAGGTGCCAGAATGCCATTCCGGACCGTTCCCACTCTAACCCCCTGGAATAAGTAACATTCCCACCTATTTTTTTAAAAGGTTTTGAGGTTGTATTTAGATTGAAAAAAAGAGAAGAAAGAATCACAAAATGAGAAGTGAAAATTACAACTGACTATTATTTTTGTATTACGGGCTTTCTGCCTCAGCACTATGGCAGCTAGAGAGATGCCTTTGGAGACAGAAGAACTGTGATTGGTTAGTTTGATGTACTTGTGTTTTCTCCTACAGCTTTCTTATTGATGGTAATGACAGTATTTAAAAGAAAGACTCTGTTTCCCACACATTTCACAAAAATATCTGCTGACTGTCAAAGTGGGTGAAATACTGTAAACAGTGTCAGTCAATACATCCACTGTTACTGATAGAGTAAGTGTTATGTACAAACGTACCTGAGACAAGAAGGAACCAAAGTTCTCCCTGTAAGTTATGTCTGTTGCTTAGGAAAGCTATGTAACCAGACCCGTGTGCTGGTCAGCCTTGGCAGAGGTGTGCACCAATCTAGTTATAAGATGTTTGTACTCCAGCATGTCCTGGTAAGAAACCTCAATCACAACCAACATGTAGCCCTTATATTATACAACTACTGTAAATGGTCAATGTGATTAGTGACAGATGATTAGTTAAATGAGACTGTGGATAAAGGATGAATCATTGTGGTCTTAAATCATGATGTAATGTAGCTGCTTTGTAACATGTGTTTCCTTTTACCATAAATGTGTCATGTTTACCTCCGGTAGCTTCTGTGTCGTGCCTCATTAGGCGGAAGGTTCTCAGTTCCATCATCACTATGAATCCACAGTGTTTCAGTCCCAGATATTGAATTGATGGTTGCCTTGTGATCAGGTGCTGCTGCAGCTCATCAGGGCAGCACAGATCCACTTCATGTCCTGAATGAGATCACATTATAGAGTGCTTCTATGTCATTCTTATTTTCTTTACACAGTGAAAACAAAGCTGAGCCTCATTCAGACGTACTGTAAACACCGACAGTCTGACCTTGAAATATTTATACATTCAATAGAAAGATGCCTAAAACATTGAATTTAAGTATTTAATTACATCTGATCCATTTTTAATACACATGTTCAAGTGTAAAGGGTCACATTTAATGCAATGTTTTTTCTGCCATGTTGGTAAGTGTTACATTAAATAACTAAGTGTAATTTATTACACTAATTTGAATTCCATTCATTACTTTTATGTATGATTCTTGAATAATAAACACTCTAATAAACTCATAGTATGTTTATGTAGAAGGTTCCTTAAACTTTATATAATAACTGAATAAAGTTAAACATTATTTAAATTTAATGAGACTACGTTATTTGATATATTCTCATTATTTCTCATTGGTAGAAATGTTCCTTTATATATGACCTCTTACACTGAAGTTATGTAATGAGAGGATGAACATTTTGTGACTGAGTGAACTGTGAGAAAACGGAGGCAGCAGAGCCTGAGACATCCTGACCTTCCCAGGAAGCTACAAAACTGAGGGATTCTACACCCACAAAATAATTTGATCCATAGTTTCACTTGATTTGACGCCTCCAGCTGAGATTATGACATAACTCACTTGAAATGAAGACGTTACTCTGACATCATGTGTTTCAGTTCATGTCAGCCTCTGACTGAACTCATCAGAGACTCTGGTCAACACTGATCCACTGTGCTCTCTGTACTGAAGTGTTCACAGTTTTTCTGGACTATAATTACTGTCATCGCAGGGTTTCAAATAAATACCGTGATGCATTTAAAATCTAGATGAAATATAATTTAGAGAGAGACTGCCAGCCGAAGTCCAAGACATTCACCTGCCTTTTCATCTATATTGAAATGTTGATGCTGAAAGAGAAGCTCCTTTGCTCAGAAAACAGGGACTTCTTCAAAACGGAAACACACATCACCAATAATACATTACCAATGTATACATTACCAATCTTTTTGAGACTATATGTTATCTTTTCAAGAGGTAAACAACTACTAACTTCCGTGGTCCATTTATCAATGGTGAGAGGGGAGTCAGACTTCCAGGTTATTGCTATGCATTTCCTGGCCACACATAAAGCAATTTCCATAAATTTAACCTGGGATTTTTTTTTAAAGATATGTTAACCTTTGTAGAATTCCCCAGGAGACATAACTCAGGATCTAATGTAAAGTGAACTCCTGTGATCTTGGTCATAATGTTACAGAAGTCATACCAGAAGGGTCTCACTTTTGTGCAAAGCCAGGTACAGTGTAAAAAGGAACCAACCTCTATACCACATCTGAAGCACATTTCTGACAATTCAGGCTTGGGTTTATGCAACTTCTGTGGAGTGAGGTACAATTGATGGAGGAAGTTATAGTGAACAAGTCTGTACCGAGCATTAACTGTTGTTGACAAACTGTTCTGACATAAATATGACCAGAGTTGTTCATCAATTGTTACATTCAGGTCTGATTCCCATCTCATCCTGGATTTGTGTAGGCCTGGGTTGTTTTTTTTTTTATTTTGATACCTTTATTAGTCCCACAGGGGGAAATTCTTTCTCTGCATTGGACCCACCCCTGAGGAGCAGTGGGCTGCCACTACACGCGGCGCCCGGGGAGCAAATTGGGGTTCAGTATCTTGCTCAAGGATACTTCAACTTGTGGACTTGCAGGGGCTGAGGATTGAACCACCGACCTTTTGTTCCGTGAACGACCGCTCTACCCCCTGAGCCACAGCCACCCCATTCACACACAGCCGCTGAATGAAGGCCCATTTGGGCCTTCATTCAGCAGTAAAGAGTACATTTTAGAAATAAATTTGTCTACATTTCCCTCATGAAGTAACTTTTCCACAGTAGTAAAAACAGGTAGAGTCATTCCAGGTCCGAGGTTGGTTCTAAGATATGATCTTAACTGAAGATAGCAAAAGAAAGTGTTACTAGACACGTCATATTTCCTCTTCAAGTTTTCATAAGACATGAGAAGTCCTTTTTCATAGCAATCGTCCAAATGTTGAATTCCTTTTTGATGCCATATCTCCAAGATCTTGTTATTTAGGGTCATGGGTATGAGTTTGTTCTGCCTCAAAGGTGTTTTTGGTGACAGTCCCATCTTAATTCCACAACTTTTGTGAGTTTCAATCCATATTTTAATGAGATGTTTCAAAATAGGATTGTCTGTCCTATTGGATATTGTTCTATGGTTCCATTTGTAAATAAAGTCACTGAAATTATCTTCCTTCAGAGGGTGCAGTCCAAGTTGTATCCAAGAAGGGGCAACATCAATCTCAAAAAATGCAAGAATAAATCGCATCTGAGATGCCAGATAATACTTTTTAAAATTTGGAAATAGATACCCTTGGCATTTTACCATTCCATAAAAATTGTCTAACATGTTTGTTGAGAGTTTTGAAAAAAGCTTCAGGTAATGGAATCGGTAGGGATTGGAAAAGATATTGTAATCTTGGTAGTATATTCATTTTGATACAGTTGATTCGACCAATCAAAGTAATGGGAAGGTTTATCCATCTATGGAGGTCATCCTCAATTTTACTCAGTAATGGTAGGTAATTGAGTTTATACAAATTTTTAAGATCTTTATCTACAGTTATTACAAGATATTTAATATTTGAAAGCCATTTGAATGAGGTTGTTTGCTGATATACAGTATGGTCAAAGTTAGTTAATGGGATAATTTCGCTTTTTTCCCAGTTGACCTTGTATCCTGAAATAAAACCAAAGGTGCATAAAAGAGTCTGTAATTTGGTAAGGGAGTTACCCGGGTCTGTCAGGTACAGGATGACATCATCTGCCAGAAGATTAATTTTATGATTTATCTGACCCACTTCAGAGGCCCTTTATTTCTGAATCCCATCTAATTGCTTCAGCTAGTGGTTCAATGGCCAAGACAAAAAGTCCAGGAGACAAAGGACAGCCTTGTCGACTCGATCTGCTTACGGGGAATGATAATGAGGTTTGCCCATTTGTGGTAATTTTGGCTCTGGGTTCATGGTATAGGGTTTTTACCCAGTTCATAAACAATTGGCCAAATCCAAACTTGCCTAAAACTTTAAATAAATATGGCCACTCAAGCCTATCAAAGGCTTTTTCAGCATCTAGTGCTACAGCCACACTAGGCTCAGGCTTAGATTTTGTTAGATGAATAATATTAAAAAGCCTACAAAAACTATTGGCTGATGAACGTTTTGGAATAAAGCCGCTTTGGTCTGGATTTATTAATTTTGGCAAATATTGGCTCAATCTGTTGGCCACTGCTTTAGAAATCAATTTATAGTCAGTTTAATAATGAAATGGGTCGAAAGGAGGAGCATTTCAGTGGGTCCTTATTTTTTTTTAGGAATCACTGTGATTATGGCAGTAGAGAATGATTGTGGAAGAGTTTGGGTTTTGGATGCCAAATTAATCACATCCAAAGGGGAATGAGTACGTCTTTAAACTCTTTGTAGAATTCTGAGGGGAAGCCGTCCTCTCCTGGCGATTTATTTGATTTTATCGAAGGCCTTTTCAATGTCTTTCTGAGTGAAGGGCAGGTCAAGATTCTTTTGGTCCTCGTGGTTGAGTTTTGGCAATTCAATCGCAGATAGAAACTCATCAATTCTTGTCAAATCCTCTGGCAATTCTGATGTATATAAATTTGTATAAAATTGTTTAAATGGTGCGTTAATTTCTGTTGGGTTGTATGAGATTGAACCCTTTTCTGTTTGGATTGCATTAATTGTCCTTGAACTTTCCTCTGTTCTCAATTGCCAGGACAAAGTTTTGTGAGCCTTTTCTCCCAATTCATAATATTTTTGTTTGGTTCTTAAGATGTTTTTTTTTCAATTTTGTAGGTATGTAATGTATTGTATTTCAACTTTTTGTTCACCAACAATCGGTATAAGTCCTTAGACCCAGATTGTTGAAACTCCTTCTCCAATTTAAACATTTGTGCTTCTAGCGGATTTATTTCTGCCATATATTTCTTTTTGATACCCTTTGTAAAGGATATTATTTGTCCTCTCAAATAAGCTTTTAATGTGTCCCATAGTACAAAACTATTAGGGGTTTAATTCTATCTGATCCCTAATGAAGTTGCAGAAATCTGGCCTTTGTAGAAGGGTAGGGTTCAAGCGCCATCTATATGGGTCAACTATTTTTCCGGCCATCAAAATAGACAGGGTCAACAGTGAGTGATCAGACAGGGTTCTAGATAAATACTCACAGATTTTAATGCTCTGTGAATTAATTGCGTTGACAGCAGAAACAGATCGATCCTAGTATGAGAATTGTATGGGCAAGAATAAAAAGAGTAGTCCCTAGTTTGAGGGTGCATTTGTCTCCACACATCCGTCATGTTTAAATCTTTCATAAATGTCAAAGTTGTTTTGGCGGCCTTTGTTTTGGATACTGTTGTAGTTGACTTATCTAGTGTAGGATCCAAACAGAAATTGAAATCCCCACCTACGAGTATATTTGGTTGTCCCCCTGATACCTTAAAAAAAAACATCCTGGATAAAGGATTCATCATCATAGTTGGGTGCATATAGGTTTAACAGTGTCCAGGGCTCAGAATAGATCTGACAATTAACTAGTACATAGTGGCCTGATGGATCAATTATACTTTCCCCAATTGTCACTGGGAGATTTTTATTTATCAAAATGGCCACTCCCCTAGCTTTTGAGTTAAAGGATGATGATAATACATGTCCTACCCATTCTCTTCTCAATTTCTTATGCTCCTGTATGGTGAGATGGGTTTCTTGTAAAAAGACAATATCTGTTTGGAACTTTTTAAGGTGTGCCAAAACTCTCTTCTTCTTAATCGGACCATTTAGCCCATTTACATTAAAACTAACAAATTTCACCACCCTGTTCATCAATAATGAGCGTATACATCAATGTTATTGCGTCGGCTGTAGTTCTCCAGCTGGTCGACTTTCTCCATTAGAAAGGTGTTTTCTTTAGTTAGCTTCTGAACACGAGCATTCCGGTCAACCAGATGGTCCTCCGCTGTGCCGATACGTTCTTCCGCCTCGGTTATGCGGCTACCCAGTGCATCTAGCATAGTTTTCAGTCCAGAAATAGATTGATTAATTTCTGTTGTTTTCGAGTCGAGCTTGTTAGAGAGGGCTTGATTACCGTTTCGTATCTCTTGAAGGATAAGCGAATCTCTCACCCCGACCTGGTGTTCTTGTGTCGCCGCCGCCATTACTTGAACTTCTTGTTCTTCAGTTGCGGGAGCTGTTTTCTCAATAGCTGTCATAATTTGCTCACCAGCTGGATTAAGGTTTTTTTTCTTAGATCTTCGGTCCATACTAATGCCGTCTAATCAAACTGGGGCTTGGTTTGGGTGTTTAAATAGTTTTAAAATGGGTTTGTTTGCAAGAGCCTCTGGGCCAGCGTCTACCTAGTTTTGCATCATCACGTGACCCCCCACACATACTGAAGCTCGTGCACCATCTTGGTCACTCACTCTTAGCTTCAAGGCTACAGTGAAGAGAACGGCTTAAAAAAGGATGTAAATAACATCTTTTCGCACCAGATCAGAGACCTGGATTACAGCGTATGAGGTCATTTTATGTTGTTGCAACTCTGTTGATTGAACACGTTGATTCTTTCAGCACATGCAACAGATCTGAATGCAACAGCCTCTGTTACGGCGATTTTTTCTTTTTGTCTGTTGTCACATTTCACTTTTGTTTGTGTTCCACTGCAACACTTAACCCCGCTTTCATGTAGAACATCAGGGAATTACCTCCCACGGTCTTTATGTGAGACATTCATCTATGCGACCAGAAACGAGGAGGTGACTTTAGTGACGTACAAGTATGACTCATCGTGTGAGGAAGCTATGATTGGTGGAACTCACAACAAACTATACAATGATTGGACAAAAGTTGCAAATAAGTTGCAAGGCTGTGCAGACTTTGCAGGGATTGGTTGAATTTGCATTAACTGTAGCGATCGCGACATCGTGAAATCCTGGAGGGACTGACTTATAGACTACTTACAGTTTCTTTGTGATCTCATCAAACTCAAAAATAAAGAAGATGCTTCTGACTGTCGTTTGTGATGGAAATCTAGTGAGCCGAGGCAAGAAGCTGTCATAAGACGGATGATGTTTGAAGCAGAAGTATTTATCATTGCAGCTTGATGCAAGGAGGATTAAAGATGAGCAGGACACATGTCATAAAGTGAACAGTCGTAGTACCACCCCCAAATGTGAACTGTCCTCCTGAACATACAAGGCCCACATTCTCCTTACCTTATATCGGGCAGTTAAAACAAAACCTGGACTACAGACTTTACACAAGTACATAAGTCAGACTGAGTCAAATATATCAGTCTTTTGTGTTTACAACATATCTGCCATCCTTATCAGAGTAAATACACTGAGTAGCCAGGCTGTTACCATCTGAATGAGAGAATAATGAAAGAAACTTCCTTCACAAGGGTAAGGAGAATAAGACTGAAATCTTAAAGTTGGGTGACCTGCTCCTTTCACACCATAGTAAGGACATTAGGCTTGTTGTGATTGGACTGGAATGAATGCAGAAGAATAAAGTGAAGAACAGATAGTTCTGTGAAGCTGGGGAACAGAGATGAGCATCTCCTATTGTAAAATAGAGACAGAGGATCCAGTACATTTTTCAAGAAGTCCCACTTTACATAGTCCAGTTCAGATCACTACACAAATGTTGTGTCTTTATTCTGCATGACTTTGACTCCTCTGCCTGTTTTGTTTATGATGCATTTGCAGTAGTTGGCAATGGAGAGTACTTTTACAAGCATCTCCTCCCTGTGTGGAGTTGTCTGTCGTGGCCCAACTCCGTACAGGGAGGAGAACACGTGCAACGCTGTCAGGCTGAGTGAACTTGGCTCCGCTCGTACCCAGAGAGGACTTGTGTGCTCCTGATTAATCTGCTGTTGGTGCTAATAGCAGGGTCACAGCTTGATTATCACTGGAGGAGGCAGGGCTGCGTGGACGGAGGCGGGCAGAGGGAATCAGATGACCTTATCCCACTTGGAGCTTGAGTCAGAGCTTTTAGTGCTAAAACCTTTGGTTCAATCTGTGGCAGGTTTAGAAGATTAGGACCGAGCTGGAGTCCTGTTTTGGACTGAAGAAGTTGTAACTAAACACAAGCAGGTCTTATCAGTTACCAAGTGCCTACAGCAGGCCAACATGCCACACATACAGTATAAAGAATTATTTTTGTGTCCACCAAAAAGTAGGAAAAAAGCACCCGAGCTGAACATGTGTGTAGTACTACAGTAAGTGTACCTTCATTCATGCATTCATTCATGTATTCATTCATTCATGCATTCATGCATTCATTCATGCATTCATTCATTCATTCATGCATTCATTCATGCATGTATACATGCATTGTGTGAACATTAATTATCACATTAGAAAAATTTGAATTTGACCACAAAAATAATTTTTCAGAATAGTTTTGCTATTATGCACATAAAACATATGGCACACTATTCTAACCTCATCATTTAGTGTGTCACAATTAGCCAGAGTGGGTGAGAAAGAAGCCTACAATCTGATTGCTGGTGGGATTAATAGTGACTAGGGAATTAGATGTTAGGAGCCACACATAAGTAATTAATACCTGGCTGTATATTTGCTAACTATAGAAGTACTTTAGACCAGTAGATTAATTAGCTACACCACCACATGTATGGGAGAGGTCAGTTAGAAACGTGTGAAGATTGTGTGGCTGTGAGGTGATCAACAAAGACTAACAGGATTTAATGACATGTATGTAAACAGAGGCTGTTGTAGGTGTGTTTACCTTTCTACCAGTACAGCTCTAGTCACCAATCATCTTTTCAATTCAATCAATTGGATTGGAGAGAAAAAGCCAGTCAGAAAATACTGACTGTATGGATCACAACATTATTGATCTCCTAGCTGCTGTTAAATGAAAACGTACAGACTTGACCTGTTTCAGTGCTTCTCTTAAATAAGAACGTAAATAAATACAGACATCAGTAGAAAGAAATGTTGAAGTCATCTGCTGCATTGGCTGCAATGGTCTGTGGGACAAAGAGGGCTCTGTATGCTGACCAGATGATATCCATTAAAAAAAAAGAAGCCAGTATTCCAAATCTACACAGCTGATTTCTCAACAAAAAGGTGAATTCAGCGATGAAATAACATGAAAAATGCACAAGAAAATACAGAGTGCTGCTTGGACTGTCTGCCTCACAGATGTACAGTCTGAAGAGACACAATGCATTCTGGGGAGTTTGATTAGTGCAGTAAGCTCACTCATAGGGGGCTGGTGCCTGTCCCAGTTGCCACTGGGTGGGAAACAGAGGAAACATGAGGGAGAAGAGAGAGAAGGAAACAGACTCTGATGGCACATGTAAATGATGTCATCCTGCTGGTAGAGACATCAGATCACAGGATGGAACGGTGGATTAATAATATCAGGACATTATCTTTTTTTTTTACTTTTTATTTTGTTGTTTCAACATACAAACAAACAGAACAAACAAAGAAGATGGGGGCACATCAGACCATAGATTTTTGATATATGTTGTAAGTCTTTTTTGTCCAAAGCATGTACTATGCAGGTAACGTCCTCTACTCCTTGGAGAAAGGCAGTCCATTTCCCCCATTTTCTGGGAAAGATAAGTCCTCTGGATCTCAAACTAAAGGTCATCTTTTCCATTGTATAGTGTCTTTGACTATGTCCATCCACTGTTTGAGGGTTGGAGGTTCAGATTTATACCAGTTCTTAGTGATATTAATAAGATTTTACAAATATGCCAGTCTTTTTGTGTAATGACATCAGAAATATAAGACTTCAACAGTATTAGGGATCTCATACGTATTTTCCCTCAGATTTTTTTTAATTTTTGGGCATAACCAAAAGATATGGGAGTGATTGGCGTCCAAGTTTCCACACTGCCTCCAACACTGCTCTAGTGATTTGGATTGTTTGCTTTTGATATGTGGTGCAATGAAGAAACGGATCAAATTTTTCCAACCAAATTCTCTCCACCTCTTTGAGCTTGTGGATGAGTGCTGTGTATTCCACATTGAACGCCAATCCTCCTGGGATATTACTATGTCGAGTTCTTCCTCCCATTTTGCTTTAATATATCCTGTGTTATTTCCATTCTGTTTTTTAAAGCTCTGATATATTTTACAAATGATTTTCTTGTTTTCCTTTTTATAGGCTTCAGTCTAAATGTCAATCACCGCTTTGCCTTCTCTTGATATGACTGGTTTGATTTTTTTGTCAAAGTAATCCCTTAATTTAGGTATCTGAAAAAATCTTTGTGTTCCAATCCATATTCCTTTTGTAGTTCTCCAAAACTTTTTAAGTTCCCCCCATGAGTCAGAGTACACACTGCTGTAATACCTTTATCCCACCACTGTTTGAATCCAGCATCACTGTTTCCTGGTTTGAATTAGGGGTCAAGGGCAGGCAGACGTCATATTTTGATGTCTCCCTCCAAGTTATTATCTTTTACAATCTTACCCCACATACTCAGTACCTGTTGGATGATTTCATTATTGCTTTCTTGGTGTATTCTATTTCTTATGTCTCCTAAAGTTGCTTGGATTTGGGTAGGACAGGTAGACTTATTTCAGTCTTGTGAAGTAAGACAGGTGAAATCCAGGAGGACAGAAGTGAGAAGGAATAGAGGGTGATGGTGAGGAAGAAAATAGAAAACTTGCAGAACTGTTCTTCCTCTGCATAGAGATTCATTGCACCGTCACAAGATACACACTGTGCAAAAGTCATGTACTGCAGTCCAACACACACACTTAACACTGGGCTCAATACATATTCTGAGTTCAGTTTGAGCTTGAACTGCATCTCCTGTCTGTGACTAGATTCCTCACATGTCAAAACACCATTGGTTACAAGATGAGGCATCATTACTGTTGTACTGAGAAATAGTTTAATCACCACTTGTCACACTTTATTTCAGGGAGCCAAGTTGTGCTGGCTAAGTCTGCTATAATGAATGAAAGGGCTGCTGTTTAAAGCACAGACAGGTGAATGAAGCCTTTACTTTTAATTTAAAATAAGGACCAGTACAAAACACAAATGCATTAGAAAATAATCAATAAACACAGACACCAACATGACTTGATGAAATATTCTCATGTTATTCCCTTCATACTGTAACACTGCTGAGTTGGTTGTGTTGCTGCAGTAGTTTTGTAGAACACTTGTGATTTTTTTTCCCTGTGGTCTCTCGGGGTGATGACACGTCACCTCACTGCCCTCACATTACACATGTCCACCTGTCACTGTGGGGTATGATGGCTCAACAAAGTGACCTCTCCAGAGCATCCAGTGGTCACTCATGTGTTCCTTTGAACAACACTGTTTTACATGTGCTTCACAAATCACCACTGAATGTTTCAGCTGTTTAACATAACGTGGATTACTGAGCCTATGTGGGCGATGATCTGTGCTTTGCAAAATACGTGTGTGTATTTTGTACATATTTGTTACATCTGTTTATGGCAGGAAAACATTGATTGGTGCCAGAACCTGTATTTACAAACCAGAATGCATTATGAAATGGCTCAGAGCCCACTGGCTGACACAAATTTGTAAGAGCTATATTTGTGAAGACATTCCTTTCATACAGTTTAACTAGACCCTAGTGCATAGACGGGACCTATAAGGGTACAGAATGTGGTCTGTGTATGAATAAGAATTAATCATTATTATTTTCTGAAATCATTTCAGCCCTCTAATTTTTGATTAGAGACAACACAAATAATTACAGGATCCAAAGGCTTCGTTTAAACAGGTTTAATAGTCTCTGTAAAGTTACACACTCCAGTTTAGTGGATGGCACAGAGGCGGCAGGCATCTTTCATATTGATAATCCACACCAGTGAACAGAGAAGAAGAAGAAGAACGTTTGTGAATTCCATGGCGCAGCTTTGAAAGACAAGAAAATTGGAACATTAGTCGATTAAAACCGCTGAATATTCTGAAAATGTCAACCTGGCCGTAGAGGCGGAACACAGATTGAATGGATGGATTTGTTGTCGAGTGTACTTGTGTGGTAGATAGTGTAGTCAAATTCAGTAAAGTGGGAAAGGTGTGAACAGATTCTAACCTCCCGGATCAATAGCTCATTATGAAAATGTCTAAATACAAACGATGCCTCTTTCATACAGTAGAAAGGTAGAGAACCAGCTACAACCTCATTTACCCCAGAATGAGTCATATAATAAGCTGCATGATTAACATTCTCTAACCGTCTTTATGTGTAGCCGGCTTTCAGACTCAAGTAAAAAAATAAGCCTCTTTGTAGGCCTTTTATTAACGGACTGGCAAGACTGCACTTTACCAGGCGTGAGATCCACGCACATAAAAGGAGGAAAATAAAACTTTTAGTCAGTGATTGGTGTCAGGTGAACAGAGACTGAGGTGAGGAGAGAGCTGATGATGGCACAAACCTCTCTTCAATAAATCTTCAACTTAAGTTGATAACAGATGTGAAATTTCTGCAGAAACCATTGTAGAAGACAAATTTGCCTGGTAATGTATGGATTCTCTGCACTGGACAAAGTTTTTTAATACATAACAATATTATACATGACAAACTCCACTACTGCATGTACAGTAACAGGAACACTCTCATTCAAATACTGTATATGTTAGAAGGTAATATTTCAAAAGCTATGATCTATTGTTAGCCTGTGTTGCTAACTGAAGTTAATCATCCTCTGGTTCTCTCACTGCAATATTTCATCTCAGAGAGACATTATAGAGACTGTTTCAGTTGGATTTTATTCCACTTCAGTATTTTCTATAGGTCCTCATTTCCCATGGTGGCTGCATGCATGCATCCATCCATGCATGCATCCATCCATGCAGGCATGCATCCATCCATCCTTGCATCCATCCATCCATGCATCCATCCATGCATGCGTCCATGCATCCATCCATCCATGCATGCATGCATGCATGCCTCCATCCATGCATGCATCCATCCATGCAGGCATGCATCCATCCATCCATGCATCTATCCATGCATGCGTCCATGCATCCATCCATGCATGCATGCATGCATCCATTTTCTGTAACCACTTATCCTCTATTGGGTTGTGGGGAGGCTGGAGCCTATCCCAGCTGACTTTGGGAGAGAGGCAGGGTTCACCCTGGACAAGTCACCAGGTCATCACAGGGCCACATAGAAAGACAAAGAGAACAGGGGAGAACATGGAGAGAACCCACACAGACACAGAGAGAACATTGGTTGGATCGTACTGTTTTTTAGTTGTTGTTTTTCACATCAGTGGATCCCTGTTGGAGAAAAGAAATTAATTTGTTGCTGGGGAGCATCACCTAACTTTAAGTTTTGATAAAGTTGCTTTAGGGATATAAACATGTACAGTATATAGTTAAATAATTAGGAAAAGGTATTCTTTGTAAATTATACTGGTCAGTTGAGGTGTTGCTTGGTCGAGAAGTTATTTTCCACATTTGAGATTATATTGTTTAGTGTCAGAGACATGTTGTGTTTTATTTGGCCCCTAAAGTAAAGTAAAGTAAAGTAAAGTAAAGTAAAGTAAAGCCTCTGTATGAGTCCACTTGTGAGGCCTGAGGTCCCAGCGGTCCGTTACATCTCAGTGAGTCACACAAACATCAGGCCTCTTTGCTGGTCTCATTCCTTTCACTGCTGAATCCTGGCTGATTAAACAGCTATTGTTGAACTAATAACTTGCTCGTTTCATTATCCTGCAGCTATAAAAGTACTAACCAGTATAATCTGAGAACATTTGCCACCCTAGGGATTTGCACACAAGGAATAAGGATTCCCTCTGATAATTACCAATAACCCAGAAGGAAACCCAGTCTGTGATACTAAAAAAGAGACATGGTTCCATCCATCAGGTATTCTTTATTTTAAAGGACACACCATTCAAACTACTGGACAGGAAGAGGGCCAAGCATTTTATGTAGAGGCTCACCAGCGGAGAGGAAGTAGTATCCCAAAGAGGAGTCACCCTAATGCACACTTGCAAAGACATCCACATACACACATGCAATAAGCAACGGTCAAGGCCAGGGATGACAGATGAAGGCAGCACACAGGAAGTTGATACCACCACCCCCTGAAGACACCAGCCCCACCATGTGCAGGTATACAGCTTCTGAAAGGAAGGGAAGGGGAACACATTCAGTTAGTGTGGATTTACTGACGCTAACCAAAGCAACACAAGTTTAGAACAAAATGAAATAAAGTAGTAGAATTATAGTGGTGCAAAATATGCAGCCACCCGTCTGTTTCAAAATAAGACATTTTTAAAACATGAAATAGCAAGACGTGTTTTCAAGGAGAAACAATATAATCAACAAAAAAATATGAATACAATATGAGGAGATACAATAGGAAGAGATGTGGATCAGGAAGAGAAGGGCAAAGAGAAATGTGCAGTGTTTCTCTGTGTGTGTGTGTGAAAAGACAGAGTGGAGGTAAGGGTAAGGTAGCTGTTTGTATTCAGTCTCTTCTGTTCTAACAAAAATGTCATTTTCAATTGTGAAAAACAATGAAGTCACCAAATATGTTGTAACAGCAGCAGTGCTTCAAATTAGGATGCTGTTTAAAGAACTGGCCTCTACACTGCATTCTTTACTCAACCTGGATGACTGGACTAAAATGTTTTTATTCATATTTAATATGTGTGCTGACTCAGCTCCACTGAGCTCACGACAGTAATCATATGTTGATGCTGCAGACAAAAGGTCCAGAAAAACCAAGACAAGCAGAACAAATCACTTTTAATGGGAAAGAAATACTAAATTGTGTGTTTTTATTGAAATGTCTTCATAGGAATGACTCAAAAGGCCTGCAGCTAAAGTAAATAATGAGCCGAAGGACATCACTAACATTGAATAAACATTGGACAAGTTTTTATGCTGAGGACAGTTGTGTGCCTGAAACATTGCATTAATAAATCATATCACTGGAATATTGTCCTGCTGGTGATTCTCACTCTGTTTCTGAAAATCAGCACCCCGCTATACATTGTGCAGTAAAGCATTTTGATTTGTTACCTCTGCCAAGGGAGGAGGTTGTTTTTGCCAGCGTTGCTTGGTTGGTTGGTTTGTTAGTTTCTTGGTTTGTTTGTGAACAAGATAAAAGAAAAACTTATCACGGATTTTGATGACATTTTCAGGAGATGTCGGAAGTGGCCCAAGGAAGAATCAATTCGATTTTGGTGGTGATCCGGATCACCGTCTGGATCCAGGAATCTTTTATTTATTTTTTATTATTATGGGATTAAATTGCCACATGTGCACTTGTAATGTAAAGTGTCTCCGTCCTGACAAACTTCTAATGACTTAATTCAGAGGGTTACATCCTGGGACTTTTGCGTTGGAGTGAAATGCCAACATGGGGAAACTGAGCAGCCTTTGCAGAGGTCTGCGCTCTCTTAGTGCTTTCTAATTATCATTTCTATTTAATTAATACCTCAGATTGAACTGCAAAGGTCTAGAAGACAAAGCTGTGAAGTCATTCAATTTTCACTTTGTAGTTTTGAAGTTATACTATGGATTGTTTTGGTGGTGATGTCAAAATGTGGGGAGCAATTGCTAATGGACGGCGTCAGACCTGCTCCACATCCACGGTACACTGACAGCTATCCGTTACCGAGATACGGTCCTAGGTCCACATGTCATTCCCAGGATACAGCAATCAGGCATCACCTTCATGCATGACAATGCCAGACCACATGTGGCTCATGTCTGTCAGGAGTAGCCTACCTGGACCAGAACAATGTCGCTGTCCTTCCTTGGCCAGCATATTCACCAGATCTCAACCCAATAGAGCATCTGTGGGACGTTCAGGAGCACCGGGTGAGACGGAGAGATCCTGATCCAGCAACACCTGAACAACTTGTCACAGCTCTGCAGGAAGAATGACGTCATCCTACAAGTCCAGAATAACATCTTATCCATTCAGGAGGTGTAAAGCAGTGATAAATGCTGGAGGTGGTCACACACTTTACTGACTGTTGTTCTCTGTATCACCATCCACACATCCACGCAACAACCACTAATTTGAACAGAACAGTTTTTTTCTGTACTGTTAAAGTGGAAATAAAGATGTGTGAACCATAATTTCACATTCACAACAAGGTCCCTGGCTTCCTTCCTGTCCAAAGATATGCAACATAGGTGGATTGGTGACTCTGAATTGCCCATAAGTGTGAAGGGTTGTTTGCCTCTTTCTGTGCGGTGGTGGTGGTGGCCTGTCCAGAGTGTACCCCGCCTCTCGCCCAGTGTCAGCTGACCACCTGCTACTCTGGATAAGCAGTAATAGAAAAGGCAGGAATGGATCGATCATTGTTTGATCATTGTTTTAAAAGATACACTTACCCATTTTCATTAACATTAAATGAAAGAACAATACATTTTCTATTTTGCATATTAGTTGACAAACTTTTTTACTATTGAATACTATTTACTATATTACTGATGGCATTGACCCCCCCAATAAACCAAGAGTTAGTGTGACTTGACTGCTGCTGCAGTTATAACCTGAGCAGCTATATGATAATGTTCTGTTCGTGTGTGGCGTCTTCTTTCTTCCTCATGCAGCTCCACACAGACATGGACCATGGAGACAATGCAGTGAAGTACACTCTGACAGGAGAAGGAGCTGGATCCATCTTCACCATTGATCAAATAACAGGAGATATACACGCACTGGTGGGGCTGGACAGGTCAGTACTGTCAGTAATTACCACAATAAATGAATACTGCATAAAGTGCCCATGAAGAGCTTCTGATAGAGTAGTATTAACACCTAATGTAACACCAAACTGCTCTAGTCAAAATATTAGATGACAGTTCTGGAGAATACTCGGTTTGAATCCTTAATCGTAGAGTTTTAATCAGCTGTCTGGAGGGATGGGTTGCTCTTCCGGTGAAGGGGCAGATATACAGGATTTTTTTCCCCTTTTTTTTTCCCCTTTTTTGACCATTGCAAGACAGGTCTTCTTCTTCTTTTTCTTTTTTTTCCCCCATGTCTTTTCAATTACGCTTGAACTGCTTGATGGATGAACATGAAAGTGGATGGAAGGGTGGGGCATCTATCAAGGAAGACACCACAACAACCATTTTTCAACTCCTATGGTGTTTTTCAGCATTTTTAGCATTACACATGAATAACTTGACATATTTTTTGTGAAACATAGAGGTTAGTTTAATATTTTGAATTTAGTTTGAGGTTCAATTGAATTAAAATGGACTTTTGGGTCTTGTTGGAGGTATGCACTCTGCTGTTTGAGTCTTTTTATTTCAATTGCACTCTTGCACAGTTACATTTCTTATTCATTAGATTTACTTTACCTGTTATATTGCCATATCATTTTTGTTACTATGCTTTAAAAGTTGCTATATGAATAAAGTTGTATTATTTTTATTATTATTATTATTATTATATAGATTATATATATTATATATATATCTACAATGACAAATTAGATATATTATATCTTGAAGGTCAGTGCAGCTATTGATAAAATAATTATTATAGATTATGTGTCTATTCATCACATTGCAATCATCTCAGTAGTACATGATCTACTTAGTCTTGAAAGTGGTTAATAGCAGCCATGTAGATCCTGTTCACATAACCTTAGGTTAACAAAGTATACTTCTTTTTATTCATATTTCACAGTAAAATAGAAGCTTTGAATTGGCAATACCTCTGTCGATGGTGGAACAATGTTAGAGCAGTGAAGAAACTGTAGCGTATTAACAGCAGCCTCCCAGCCGTGGGAATTAATTTAAAACAATGAGAAAAAGACAAGAGAGAAAAAGAAACCTTTCAGTGATGATGACATTGCTCTTCTTGAGTTTTGATGTAATGTGAATCAATAAGGGTTTAGAACTGCCTTGTTATGTCCAGCAGAGTCTGAGCTGTAAGGAAAGTGTTCAGATCAATATTGGCACATGTGACAAAAACACACTGTCCCTTTGTTCATGTAAAAAGTCATCAAAGTGTTGAACCTGGATCTTGGGTCTTATGTCAAGGCAACGCAATGTTGTCCAGCAAGGTGCTGCAATGGCCAATCAAATATGACTAGATTACTTTGTAATCTGTTTAATACCATTTCAGTTATTATTCTATTATTATTCTACTTATTGTATGTCTATCTGTCCTGGGAGAGAGCTCCCTCCTCTGTGGAGAGTCTCAGAACAGCAGTCATCTTACAGACTGTGATTTTGAGCTATTTAAATAACAAAGCTTTACTTGATATGAGCCGTTTACATACTTTTTTTTTAATGAATAAATTTAATATTTAACCAAAGTGATTCAAGTCTGATCAATCCAGGAGACCATCAAGGAAGCAATAGTACATAATAAAGAGCCACCTATCAATTCTTTTTAACAACAAGCTACAATTAAATATTGAACATGTATATTCTACAGCTAAACTTGGTTATCTTCAAAATCCATTCAATCAGCTGTATAATGAAGATACAATAAAATGGTATTTAATGTGTTTCCTGTAGACAGCTGCTTTATTATTTGCCAATTTACAAGCTAATAAAGTAAAACAATTAACTTGTGGTAAAACAGGTGACAGTTTGGCACTTGAGTCCTCCAAACATGACCTTTATTTTATTGTAAAACTTTTTTTTCTAAGTTCAAACTCCTATGGCAAAAGTTTGTTTAACCCTCTGGGGCCTGAGGCCATTTTCTTGATTTTTATATATTTGTTTAATATATTTCACATAATACTCACATGTTTTATATCAACATTTTTATCATAATCTCAGCTTTCTCTAAGATGAGGCCCAAATTTGTCCCAAAGTCTCCAAAAATAATTTGGCCAAAAACATGACCAGAAGAAGAAACTGTATTTTGTGAGTTTTGTTAAATGAACTCAAACAAAAAGTATTTCTGCAGAAAGGTCGAATGTGCAGACAACGTCTCGTCACAAGTGACAAAGACGAAAGAGATCAGCATGGTTTTATACACAGTGTCTTCTCCCACTTAGCCTTGATATGAAATGAAATAACCTGAATATGATTTATTACAGAAGACAGAGCAAACAAATTGAAAGGCCATGCAATGCATACTTTAGTTTAAAATATTTGGATAATACATACTTTAAGAATTTGGATTCAATTTAATCATCAACTTATTTAATTTATTTACATTGACTCAACATGATAGGAATAATAGAAATACATGTAATGTAAAACACTCCAATTCAATGTTTTTGGCATAATTTTTTGAGTGCATGTAGAGTTTTTCTCACGATATAATGAACATCTTTAATTCTGTGCACATCATAATCATGCAGTCTCATGCAGACATACTGTTATGTGTGTGTGATGCTTTCTAGGGAGGACAAGTCCTACTACACGCTGAGGGCCCAAGCTGTCGACATGCAAACAGGCATCCCTCTGGAGCCAGAGTCCGAGTTCATCATCAAGGTGCAGGACATCAATGACAATGAGCCACGATTTGTTGATGGCCCCTACAGCGCCAGGGTCCCCGAGATGTCTCCTATAGGTAGGGCTGTTAGAGGTCGTGGTTGTGAGGTGTGGTTGGGACATGATTATGTTGGGACTTATTTTTTAGAACCCAATATTTTCCTTTCACTAACCCTAATAAATTCACTAACCCTGTAAATTTCCCCACTGTGGGACTAATAAAGGGATATCTTATCTTATCTTATCTTAATCAACTGAAACAAACAAACGTGATACATAGAAATGACTTTACCCACAACCCACAACCAAAACATGTTAAATCATGAATCACCATCATTTAGTCATAAAATAGAAATAACAGTCATTGGTGCATTTCAGAGTAAACAATGATGTTGGTGAGATTTTTTTCTGTATGATTGAAAAGACCAGGAAAAGTCAAACATCCTGGGTCTAATTAATGTCCTACTGAAACAACTGATGATGTCACTGCTTCCACAAAACTTACGTGACCAGGCAGTTGGGGCGCTGATGGCTGGAGCTTGGCAGATACGTGAAGCACAGATGTTAGGGACCACCCAATGGACAATATTTCGTTTGTGGTGTGGGTTTCAGGCAACAGGATCCTCCTGTGATCACCCAAGATGAGGACAGCCATGTGGAACCACAGTGATCCAGGACAGGCATGTCCACATCATGCACTTGTGTGGTCGGTTCAGGACTGCCACCCAGACTGTGGCAAAGATTCTTGGACACCAAAACCCCAGAGTCAGTGCCCAGATTGTGCGTCGTTGTCTGCGAGAGCGTGCTTTATGACCATACCGTGTCCAGGTTGGCTTGATACTAACATTAGTCAGAAGATGTGCCAGACTGACATGGGCACGTGCCCATCGTCCCAGAAATTGGCACATGGTGCAGTAGAGACAGGTGGCTTTTAGTGACGAGTCCAGATTTAACTTGCATAGAGCTGATGGTCGTAGTATGTCGTCGTCATGGGGAACGCTATCCTGCAGCATTCATCCAGGATCTGTTTATCAGTGTATGAGAGGTAAAAGAAGTGACTAAGAGGCCTATGTAGGTGCATCATGCTGTCTGATGGCAGGAATGATCATCATTGACTGTAGACCGGGTTTTTGTTGTCAGTGCTTCAGTCACTTTCTGCTTCCTCAGGACTTTTAATGAAATGAAATGTTTTAATGAAATGTTTGGCTGCAGCAAACTGGACATGACATTATGTCATCCGTTTATATTGCTTTGGAAAACACTAAACAATAACTGACATGACATTTTTGGTTGAGCTTAGTTCTTAAGATTCACTATGCAGTTTGCAGCTTATATTAAGATGTAGCAGTAGCACACACAGACACACAGACACACAGCGTACAAAGCCAGACTTAGTGGCCCATCTGTCTTCTTAATACCATTACTGGGAGGTAATTTAACCGTCAAGGTCTTTAAGCTGTTAATGCTTCAGCTGAGGCCTTAAGTGCTCCGAGAGAACACATGTATGACCCCAGTGTCTCTGTTGCAGTGAATGAACTGTATAGGGGATCAGCTTTGGTAGCAAACATCCATATCATAAAAGCCTAATCCTCTTGTAAAGCTCCAGGTTGTACCATTTTCTGTAGCATTTCTGACTTCTCATAATAACCTTCGCCAAGGGAGGAGGATGTTTTTGCCAGAATTGGTTTGTTGGTGTGTTAACCAACACACTCCGCTGGTGCCAGCGGAACCAACTTCAGATTAACACAGGGAAAACCAAGGAACTGGTGGTTGATTTCCGCAGGCACACACACTCCCCCCCGGACCCGGTGAACATTCAGGGAACAGACATTGAGATGGTGACATCTTATAAGTACCTGGGTGTTCACCTGAACAATAAACTGGACTGGACAGACAATACCACTGCACTTTACAGGAAAGGCCAGAGCAGACTCTATCTGCTCAGGAGACTGAGGTCCTTTGGAGTGCGCGGAGCACTCCTCAAGACATTCTACGACACCGTGGTGGCATCAGCCATTTTTTATGGTGTGGTCTGCTGGGGCAGCGGCATCTCAGTGTCGGACAGGAAAAGACTCGACAAACTGATAAGGAAGGCCAGCTCTGTCCTGGGATGCCCCCTGGACCCAGTGGAGGTGGTGGGAGGAAGGAGGATGACAACTAAACTGTCATCCATAATGGACAATCACTCCCACCCGATGCGGGACCGAGTAACAGCACTGGAGAGCTCCTTCAGCAACAGGTTGCTTCACCCAAAGTGTGTGAAGGAGGAGATATCTTATCTTATCTTATCTTAACAAGATAACACAAAAAGTAATGGACGGATTTTGATGAAATTTGCAGGAGATGTTGGAAGTGGCCCAAGGAAGAATCGATTAGATTTTGGCCGTCTGGATCCAGGAATTTTACTGCCACATGTACACTTGTAATATAATGATAACAAAGCTCCACAAGATTGGGCTGTCTGCCACACAATGACCAAAATCTGAACCTCCGCTGAAATGGCAACATGGGGAAACTAAGCTGCCTTGGCGGAGGTCTGTGCTCTCCAAGTGCTCTCTAGTTTTTGAAATATTTTGAAGAAGAGCCTGATACTGCACAGATGTTATTATTATAACAATAATAATAATATTAATAATAATAATAATAATAAATAGTGGTGTCAATCGATTTAATGGTCTACTGTATCTCAGTTCTTTGTCCCATCAACAACTCCATTTGACAGTTTATGTGTATATCCACCTTTAACTGAGGTGGAGGACTGCAGCAGATCCCTGCATGAGTAATAGATCCAGTGATGCACGTGGGTCATGTCATAAAACTGATCACAGATGTAATGCAGGTGGTGAAGTATTGCATTCATACTTAATACATCATTAATGAGGAAAAATACATTGACGTTAGGTGCACAGATCCCCCAGCAGCAGAAATGGTACCATATGTACACAAGGGACAGCAGCTACCTTTATTTGTATATGCATACAATCACACTCAGTACAATGTAGTGAAATTTGTTCTCTACATCTGAGCCATCCCTGAGGAGCACCGGGCAGCCTGCATGGTGCCCGGGGAGAAAGTTGGAGTTCAGTAGCTTCCACAAGAACATTGAAGTTCTGTATTGTTTTGCACATCGAGATGGTCACGTACACAGTCCAGGTTCATATATGAAATTTTTTATAAAGCATCCACCTTTGTGATGAATCCTGAGGTACTGGTAGAGCTACAATGATGTCCATACCGGTGTGAGTCTCTAAATCAGGGAAAATAGTTGATTCTGATTGGAGGGTGTCTCCAAATGTGGATGAGGTCAGAGCTCATCTGTCCATCACTAGTGTAACAAGCAGGATGTTATGAAGCTGTCTATGTGTCTACACAACTTCCTTACATCTGAGTAATGCAGCCTTTAAATAACAGGAAAAACATGTGTTTGTTGGTCAAACAAAGTGCCTGATTACACCTCATTTTAAGACCCACAGACCCAAGTTTGCACAGGATAAATTTGTACTAAATAAAGTTAGTCCAATCAAGAAAGAATCGCTTCTCTCAGGCCAAAGCATTTAAGAGACATTAACCCTAATAGGAAACAGATTTATTTTAAAATCAAGAACAATTAGGGAACAATTGACTTAGTTTGATGATGATTAGTTGTTATCTATTAGCATTCTAATTATCATATATGGTCCCTCACTGTATTTGTAAATGTATTTGTTAGTGTGCTTTGAGCTAAATGCTAAGATAATAGCATCATGCTCACATGGCAGAATTACCATAATATAAAAACAGCAGCATTCATGGGCGTAATTAACCTTTTATAATTAACTTTTTGTTTCCCTATGAAAACAAGATATTTATCTTGTCTTTATCACATTTAACACTTTTTCTTTTTTTTTACCAAGATAACAAGTTAAATAACCTTGGATCTCTCACAGGCATTTCAGACACTAGGTCGCTGTACTGCTCTGTTGATAGTTGAAATGTTTGATTAAATAACTTTTGTGTATGTGTGTGTGTGTGTTCAGGAACCTATGTGACACAGGTGACCGCCATAGATGCAGATGACCCCACATATGGCAACAGTGCTCGTGTCGTCTACAGCATTCTTCACGGCCAGCCGTACTTCTCAGTAGATCCTAAGACAGGTGAGGCGACGACAACCTTCATGTCCTAGTTTACGTTCCACAATAAACCAAGAGTTGATCATACAGCAGATCCTTGACTTTTGTGTGAACTCACAGCTCACACTCCCAGCTGTCTTCACCCCCTTCTGGGAAGCATAACATTCAACACAGCACTGAATGCAAAACATGCGCTTTAACAGAAATATCAACTGACCGGTAATTACTCTGAACATGAAGTATCATGTTTAATTTTCAGCCTATGGAGCAGCATGTGGCACCATCCAGCTACTTTATACTGTATGTGTGTCAGAGATAAAGCATTTTAGTGATGGGTGGTCAAAGAACAAAATTCCAACTGTGACCAGTTTCTTTTTCCAGTTGGAATCATCACTAAATCTAAATCTCTAACCTTTCACTGTCCAAATGGCCCTGATGATGCTATTCTCCTCTCTACCCTCTCCCACAATGACATCAGTAATTGGAATTATGCACGACTGCAGTTCAGCATTCAAGACTAAAGTTCCTCTTAGACTGGTCAGCAGATCCAGAACTTCCTGTCTGACAGACAGACCTACACCTTCAGATGCTCCCTTCACATGGTGGTGGAAAGCTCCATCTCCTATTTTGTTCACTTTCTTTGCATAGATCAGTTTTACTTTTACACTTTTACATTCAAGCTGTGAAATATGAGAAAACTCTATATGTATGTATATTTTGTTGCATTATATTGTATTGGTATATAAAAAAAATCAAACTTTTTTCTTGGTGATCTGTCATCTTATCATAGATTCAGATTAGATATGTTTTAATTTGGATTAGAAGGTATACTGAAATACAATTGTTTCAAAACTATACATGCAGATAATAAAGCTGACAATGTTAGCAGTTAAGGCCCTTTTTGTGTTTGCTGTGCACAATGCACAGCAAATTATTATGGGTTGGTTTTTCAGCTAGAGAAATGCAAAAAGTAATGCACAAAGTACCATGGAAGTAGGTGGATGGTTGGGGCATGGGCCAGGGAATACCCCATTAACTTTGATGAGGGGGAGGATGGGTCAGGTGGGAGAGAGAGAGAGAGAGAGAGAGAGAGAACCTTAGAACCTCAGTGATGAAAAGACCTTTAAGCTTACTTTTCTCGCCTGATTCGCCGCTCAGAGACACTGCTGAGCTCTTCACATACCACTTCATCAAACCAGTGAGTCTTTCATTTGAATCCTAGACTGAATTTTTTTAACTACATGCTGGTTCAGTCAAAAAGAGAGAGAGAGAGAGATGGGTGCATTTAGTCATCTGAATAATGAAAGAGGACTGTAATATTCTGGCCCACTGAGGGTTAGAACCTCCTGTATCTGTCTGTATATCTATACAAAACTAAATATCAAGCCCTCCTCCTCCAGGAGTCATCAGAACAGCACTAGCCAACATGGACCGTGAGGTCAAAGGGGAGTACCAGGTTCTTCTCCAGGCCAAGGACATGGGAGGTCAGCTGGGGGGGCTGGCCTCCACCACCACCATCAACATCACTCTCACCGACGTCAACGACAACCCACCACGCTTCGCCAAGAGTAAGTCTCAACATTGAAGTCTGATCAGTCTTGATCTGTCAAGATGGATGAATAAAATGTGTACATGTTATTTCTGACGTTGCTTTTCTCCTCTGTCATCCTATCAGGTGTTTTCCATCTGCGGGTGCCAGAGTCGGCATCAGTTGGCTCAGCAGTGGGTCAGATTCGAGCCCACGATCTGGATGCTGGCAGCAATGCAGTGGTGGATTATGCCATTGTTCCAGGAGATGAGGGCGACATTTTCAACATTATTTCTGATGGCCAAAGTCAGGAGGGGGTTTTATTCTTGAAAAAGGTACATCCACTCAATATCAGTTAAACAGAAGCTGCTTATGACAAACATACCCACTGTATACTCTTCAACACCAACTCAATATGCTTTATCAGCCAATGGGTTATGCAAGAAGGTCCTGCCCTGTAGTTAAGTTTAACGTCTCACTTTTAGATTTAAAGCCCTTTTTAAACAATCGAATGTTATGGTCTAAAGTTCATTTAGGGTGTGTCCAACTCACTTTAGCTACTTAAACAGCACAAAGTAAATTACAAGACATTAAAGATGTTTTATTTAGTCCCTTAATTCTCTTAATTATGTGTGTTTTGGGCCAAACATGAATTAAACCAATGTGAGTTTCATCTTCCATCGCCTTTAAAACCAGGTACGGTAGCACCTGAGGGACAGTCATGTGGTACCTGGCCATGGGACACCCTGCCCCCACTATCCCCCAATCCACTTTCCCATTCATGTGAGCAAATGCACTGATATTTAATTGAGGAGGAGGGGGAGGAGGACTGTTGTACATGGAGACAGTCTGCAGATCGGGCCTGAAAGTAAAAAATCTCATTCTACTTAGTATCTGATAGGAAGGTGATATAATACATTAATTAGAACAATGTTAATGAGCAGAAATGATTACTGGTCGTCTGCTGAACCGTTTTACAGAGAAGGCACAGCAGCTTAACTTCCTTCACTAATAATCTCCCAATATGCTGATGGGATCTATTGTTATCTAAAGTTCTGCGTTCTTCTACACAACAGGTCACATAGTGAAACTGGAGCAAAGCAGCCATCCTCCTGATAAAATACCAACAGAGGTGCAGTACAATATCTGGGTGCAAGTCTCTGAAATGGACAAACTAGTTAGTTCTGATGGGTGGTAGATGGACAGGGGTATACACATTATGAACTGGTATATGTAGGCACATATGATGCTACCTTCTGCTATCTGCTGCCTCAAGAGAGGAAGGTCTCATCCTAACTTAGTCCAGACTACAATCAGATGCCTACAAAAAGCAGTAGGCAGTGTAACAGTTATAAATGCTGCATTTTCTTTTGTTTCTCACAGAAATAGAATGACACTCAGTAGAATGCACACCTCCACCAAGGCCCAGCAGTCCCCTGTAACTCAACCAAGCCTCATCTAAAAATCATAAGTCGAAAAACCTCCCATCTCTCAGTGCATATCCAGGAGGTGGGTGTCGATGAGTGTGTGGAGCTTAGTGTGGATCCAAATAAAAATCCAGATCCAGCATATTTAAATATGTTTTCACAGGGTGTAGACTGTCCTCTAAATTATGGTTACAGGTATATGAGTTTGATTTGGATAAGGCTTGGACATAGCTCCTATGAAAGTACAGTATATACACATTGTCTTAACAAAACTGAACTTTTATAATTGATCAGGTTAAACAACATAACAAAAACAAAAAACAAAAACAGAAATGCTGATATCCTGACAACAGCGCTAGAAATATCGCCGGTCTAGCTAATAGTCAAATCCTGAGTCCTCAGTTGTGAGCGGACCTTTCCACGTGTTGCAGTGGAAGTTTCCACAGAATTACTTGACAGTTTGGTCTTTGGGAAAAGGAATATTAATGTGAAAATCAGCAGTTATGACAAGAAAGGAAAAATCTGTTGAGATAACAGAAAGCAGTGAGCTTGTCAAGGACCTTGGAGGTGTGTGCATTTTTAACAGCAGGATTTTTTGCGTCCCTCTCGACACAGTGCTGAGTAATTCAGAAGCTCACCACATTGTGACTGCTTTTAAATACAACACCAGCACCACAATCTTTTGATCGATATATTTCAGCATGGTTTTCAATAACAAAACAGATTTCCAATCTCTTTTCCTGTATTACATTATCACCATGGACCACTATGTAAGATTACAATTTAAAAACCATCAAGTTTTATCCTTAACTCTTAAAATCAGGGATTAACTGGGAAGACATCTGTTGTTGTTGTTGTTGTTATTATTATTATTATTATTATTATTATTATTATTTTGTGTTATTTCTTCTTCTTATTATTATTATTTCTTATTATTATTATTATTATTTCTTATTATTATTATTATTATTTCTTATTATTTCTTCTGATATTATTATTATTATTATAATAATTATTATTATTTTAATTATTATTATCATACTTATTATTATTATTATTATTACCAGGAAATCTGCCGCCCCATACAGACATCTCTATGTTGTCTATGGATAAAATATACAAATTCAAAGACTTTTGTCTTGAAAGCAGAATTTCTGACAGAATTTTGAATCTGTCTCTCCATCCATCCCTGCCTGATGCCTACGTCATAATGTGAAGCTGTTTATAGTTTCTCATTTGGCAGGTATCTCAGGAAGATCATGACTTTCTCTTGGTGTCTAAGGTTGTGAGTTCAATCCCTGAATGGAGTGCAAACCAACATCTTATATCAGTTAGACATCGTACCTATCAATATATATTTTTTTAATTTTATTTACACTACCAGTCAAAAATTTGGACATTCAAGTGGATGGGAAACTGTGTCCAAACTATTAACTGGTACTGTATATCAAATACATTAAACATAAAACTGACTGCAATATCCCATGATAAAAGTTGAGTCAGTCAGAATCAAATTTTGCAAATGCCAGCATTTTGCTATTGATTTTCTGTCATTAATCTGAGAGTGGGTGGAATGTGCTGACCTGGCCCTGATCCCAATCACTGTGCCTCTTAACCCTCCGATGAACCTTCAACTAGCTTTACACACATAACAGTCTTTATTTTGCTGCATCAGCCATTGGATTCCCCTGATGATTGAAGATCTTTGCGGTATGTACTGAAAGAATGGGGAAGAAAAAAGGGAGAGAGCAAGGTGTAGAGGAAAGGAGAAGGATGTGGGGGACAGAGAGAAGGGATTCATTTGGGATTTGATGAGATCTTAAAGGCATATGTTTTATTGTTTCTCTGTATTTTTGCTTTGATTTTGGTACAAATCTTAATTTAAACACACGTGTGTGAAACTTTCTTTACCCTCTTGTTTACACAACATCTTGATAAGGCCATATAAAAGGGACGACTGACTTTAACTCACAACCTCTCAAAGGTTTAAAGAGGAAATCAGATCTCAAAGCGAAGCTCTTCCAAACAGAGTCATTTGAGGTCTTGGGAAACTTAAACTCTGTTAAACGCTCTACCTCATCTCACTCGCACACATACATGATCAGAGGAACACACACTGCAGCCCACAGCACACGTGTCACATCAGATCAAACGGCTTCCCATCAGAAGGCTACCGAGGCTTGTATTTCAGAGCGTTCTCTTAATCCAAACAGACACAACAGTTACTTTCTGAGCCTCCTGCTCAGAAACTTTTCCTGCTACGCCCCTTGTTTTAGCAGTGAGATAAAATCACAGATCCACAGATCAGTGCTCACATTCTGTCCCTGCTCGTCATTTTAAAACAAAGAGATGATTGGATTAAAAAGACGTTGACTCACCATCCCCAAACACTGCATGGTTTGTGCATTATTCAACCCTTTATTTATACAGCGCAATGACAGTGGTTCCTATGACTGTGCACACAAGACAGTTAAAAGTAAAGAAAACAGACCACCATCAGTGAAATATCCTTTTTCTTCATAACTATCAAACTAATAATGAAACCAATGGTTCTTAATCCTCGGGGTAGATTTTGATGGTGAAGGAGTCACATTATGAGTCTATGATGGGACTGTGGCCTTTAGTTGTATTGATATAATGTGGAAACTGAGCTGCCTTTGCAAAAGGGACACCTTGGTCACTCTTGAAAAGAGATTCAATATTCATTTCATCTTTGTAGCAATAATACAGATGTGATAAACAACTAAGAGTAAGGCTTGGTTTCTGAGGATTAAGTCAGACAGTGTGACTTTAAAAGTGGCAGCATTCTGGCAGAAGAATGTTTAAGAGACGCTCAACACACACAGCAAATCTATGAAAGAACAATGCTATAGGGTTAGCTTTATTTAAATGTCTAGCTTTGCTCTTTTATGAAGTCACTCTCCTTATCGATTGTTAAAGGTAGACTCCCACTCAACTAACAGCATAGTCATACAAAATGCATTCCACCCAAAATGCGGCATATCAATTAATAAATATCATTTTATTATTTGGTTAAGTTTCAATGCACAATTCAAACGAAAACACACCTAATGAAAGGGAATTCTGTGGGTAGATTTGTTTTGGATTTCCTACCTGGCAGCCGTTTCCCTGCAGCTTCCCGTCTCTTAAGCACAAGCCAGCCATGTGTCCAGATTTAGATTTCAGTAGCTCCCATCGATCCTTCTGCTCTCCAGTATTTACCAGTTTTGCTCTCCGTTTCTTTTTTGTTCAGATACTCGACGCCTTTTCCTCACACTATCTGTTATTTTAGGTCGTCCACACTTCTGTGTTCTCCATGTTCTCGCAGATTTAAAACTGCTGCTCATGTGCATGGGGCCTTGCTTGGCCTGGAAATCTGAGGAAGCCCTTGAGGAAGACAATCCTGAATTTCAAAATGGCCCTTTGTTTACTTCATATTTTTCACCCTTCACTGGCTTAAAATCTGAATTGTTCTCTGTTTTCCCCTGTGCTAAAAATATGACCGTTATATCAGGCTGTAGAATAGCATTCGTCCTGCTGAATAAAAATATTGTGGTTACTTTCAAAATTCTTCACACGCCTTGAGAAGGAAAATACTGAATGGGAGTATACCTTTAAGAATGCCCTGCTCTATGGCTGGTAGGCCCATCTTGATAAAACAGATCATTGGTGACTTGTCAGAGGTCAGCTCCACTGACATGACAGTTTTAGGCATCAGGTAAAACACAGGTTGCAGAGATATACTGACGGTATTCAGTTAGTGATGAGTTGTAATGTGAAAAGTAGCATATTGCAGCTCTGACACTGATCTCCACTCTCCACACCTTTTCTCTCTGCTCTCCTGTCCCTCTCCATCTACAGCAAGATGGCAATCAATTAAATCCTCTCTGGCTCTCTCACAGCCTTTCCTTTTCCCCACACTTAACCCTACAAGTCTGCTGTGTGAAACGCAGAATCAGTTTGTTGAACCTGGAGAGATTTTAACTGGCTTCTTTTTTTAAATCATGTCCCAGGTCTACACCTCACTAATTCAGGTCAGTCAGGGGACTGAGAGCAGCCATTCCAACTTTATTCCTTCTCTTCTCTGTCTGCCTCCACCATCACGTTAAAGATAGTCATTAATTCAAAGATATTCATTCACGTCATTCAATATAGGGGGAAAACTGGGCCTGTCATTATAAATGAGAGACACCAAATTATATATTTTTTATCTATCCTCTGCTGTATGTCTGGCAGCCTACGATAATTTTCCTGCTCTAATGAGTTTCGAGGGATAAAAACTGGACACAGTGACAGATTATATAAAGGAGATACAGATGAAGTGCCTGCATGATGTTAGCTTCAAGTGTTCATGCTGAAATAAATCACTGTATTTTTACTCCTGTTGAATACAATGTCAGAAGGTCCCATTCTTCAAAGATGGAATCATCTTAACTAAAACAACGCTCTAGATTATCATTCCACCTTAATGGTCTGAGGTCTGAAGGTCTCAATTTTTACATAAATCCTTCATTTCACCTTTTTGAGATACGTGCTTCTATAAAACAAAGCACAAGTGTCAAATCAAAATTGACGGCACAATCTGTTCCAGACCAGTGTGTGAAAAGACCATTTGACCCAAAACCTGAAAAGATTCATTCTAATTTCAGAATCCTTCAGATCGCTGGTGAACAAACACCTTTACTCATTTACAACAACTTTCTCACAGCTCTGGTATATGAAGCTTTTTTTGAGGCTCACAGTTCATTCTGTGGCAGCATGATGACCAAGTGATATGAGCTCAGGTCAGTGAGGCCTGCAGGACATAAACAGCAAAGTAGTATTCACATAAATTCACATAAAGAGATGAAACACAACATTAGGTAATAATATACGTGTTATTATGTATTTATAATCAGCTAGAATGGAGCGGACGTTTTTGACCAGGAACACTGTTAACAAGAAACAAACACAACAGGAGGGTAAAATGCTGTTACTCTACCTTCACTGGATGTTGGAGAAACCGTGATAACATGGGATCAAATGATTCCATATGAGTCTTTTTGTTTTAATAGAAAAAGCATATGAAAATTCCACAGAGAAAACACACAAATCCTTTAATCTGCACAGGAGGAGGCAGGTGATGAGCACGTCAAGCTCTCTTCTCAGTCTCCCGTCCGTCTCTGTAAGTCAGTTTTACCTCCGAGATGTTGTTGCATCGCAGAGATATTAATAGAGATATTGAGGAAACATGCATCCATAGACCTCTGAGGGTTAGAGTATGGAAACACTGTCTATCTGTTTGTCTCCACCTTAATCACAGCATCAGTCAGCCACACCCCACGTGTGGTCTTTCTAATAGTTACCAAGGATCACCGCGTGGACTGTTGCAATCATCAGTATCAATAGAGCTGATTGGTAAGGAGGTGTTTGTGGGAAACAACAAGATCTTATTTTCCCAGGGAGCTGGGAGTGCGCGGATGATAATCATATGTGTGGATGTGTGTGTGATGATCCTAATTCCTCTACAGTATTCATTAAAAAGTCTTCAACACATGGTGTCGATGTGAGCTTCAGCATCATGAGAACTGATTTTGACATCCCGTATCTCAGAAGGTGTCTTGGTACAGTCCGCGGCTACATTTCCACATCAAAGTGCAGCGGCCTCCTTCATCTTCCTCCTTTGCATTCACAGGTGAGCAGGAAGAGGGAGAATGGAAATTGACCCTCCTCTGTGTCTAAATCAATCAGTCAATAGTGTCTTCATCAAAGTCATTGGACATCGATAAACTCATTTGCTGCCCTTTGAAGTCTCTATACTGTGAGGAATTAATAGATCAAGATGCTCTGCAACAATAAGGCACCAATAAGGCAGTTCATCCTGGAATCATGCTTGAAATGCAGAAATGAAAGTATTGAATGTGTGTAAATGTTGATGTGTTTTCCTGCCGGGACGAGGTGACCGAGAGGTGAGACATATGACATAGTGACGACTGGTCCACAACAGTTTTCTGCAGACATATACAGCAATGCGCTCAATCTGTAACCTCCAGTCAGTTTGTCATTACACCAAGGGCTGGGCATAGTTTGAATTTTATCTATTCAGATTCCTCGTTTTGATTCCAAAATGGTACCAAAAAAACAAACATTTTCAAAGTAGTTATTTTTCACTAGTATTTAATAAATACATATAATGAAAGTGTATGATCCACATTTGTGTCAAAGACATCACACCTTATCCCTACTATCAACAAATGAACACCTTGTCCAGAGGTAATATTAACTGTCACGACAAGCAGATGTAAAAAGCATTAAGGCACTTCTAGTAAATAAAGAGCAATGCTGGCCTACAATCACACAATTAAACTGGGATCATGATTATGTTCCACTGAGGCAGCAGGAACATTAAAGAAGGAAACCACACGACTCCTCTGGAGCCTTTTCAGACATGCTCCATGTTTTTAACCTAAACTTAAAATCTATTTTCTGTTATATTTTTTTGATTCAGTTCTAATTTTGAACCGACCTTCGGTTCCTGACTCTAATTACACCTGTATGGTTCTTTATGCCCACAGGATTCAATGACCTTTGACATATGCTTTATAGGAGCCCTAAAGGTGTGAATCTTATAATTGGTTTCTTCAGTTTGCTTATTTTTACATGTTTACATTGTTAGGCTGACTTAAGCTTTGTGGATTTTCCTGTCAAGCTGCTGTTATTTTGCTGTGATGGAGGTTATGGTCTTTTTTCCAGTAGCGGGGGCCTCTGTGTCCTTGGATACGAGCTTTGTAGTTTTTGTTTGTTTAGTTTAAATAAGGAGAGCCTTCTCTTTTAATTATGAGTTCTGGATCATTAATTGTAATATTTAAAATGATTCATTTCAATGATGAGATTCTATATTAAGTTATTTTTGGGGGCATTTTATGCCTTTATTTGATTGGCCAGCTGAAGAGTCTGTCTGCACCACATTTCTTTATTATTTAACTAAATCCACCACTGAAATTTATTTTAAAAAACGTGTTTGTAAATATCTTATGTGTTCATGATCCTCATATCGAGGTTGCTATTCTACTCGCAGATCATGTCACACACACCCACAGACAGGAGAAAGGGAAAACAGGAAACAGAAGGGAGAAAAGGAAGGACAGCTGCCACTTCTATATATCCAGCAACAATTGCCTGAGATGTAACAAAATGAGGCTAAAACGTATTTCCTGATTCCACGTCTGCACACCTTTCCATTCCTATGTTCTTGTCCTCCCACAGGCTCTGGATTATGAGACCAAGAAGTCGTACGCCTTCAAGGTTGAGGCCTCCAATGCACAGCTGGACCCCCGTTTCCTTCACCTTGGGCCCTTCAAGGACTCGGCGACAGTCAGGGTGAATGTCCTGGACATGGATGAACCTCCTGTCTTCACCAAGCCCTCCTTCTCTGTGGATGTGTACGAGGACACTCCTCCAGGAGCCGTCATCGGCTCTGTGACGGCTCACGACCTCGACGCCAGCAGCAGCGCTGTCAGGTAACTCATTAGTCAGTGGGAGGAATATTAGCAGCACCTTTTACTGCAGAAGAGAATTTAAAACTGTCAGCAAGATTTATGATTTAGATTTAGCATCAGCATTTGGTATTATATAAGATCCCCTGCAGTGAAGGCCACAATTCACCACAGTGATGTCAGAGACTGATCCCCAGTTATCTGAAGAGAAGAACCTAGAACTGAGGTAAAAGGACAGGTTAGGAAACCTGGAAACACAGTAGCATAAGGGCATGTTACACAAGATAATCTCTGGTAGTTAAAAGGTTATGGGGCCATATTAGGGCGTATTAACAACAAGAGAACTATGATATCTATATGAGCAGGTTTAGTACTAGTGGAAGCCCTGAAATCAACACGTTCCCTCTCTAAAACAGACATGAATAATAATAGAGGCTTCTGACCTAGAGCTAAATAAAGCTGTAATACATAAATGTACATATTAACTGGTGGCTGCAGCTGAAACGTGTATATACTGCTTATATATATAAAAGCGGTATATACAGTACATGTGTATTTACACGTTTTTAGCTGCAGCCACCAGTTTATATGTATATCATGTACATATAAACTGGTTGTAGCATGTGTGGTTATGTTGTTTCAATAATACTGCTTTGAATATATATTGTTGAATTTTCTTAAGTGCTGGTTTGGATAAATACTGCTAATATTAAATATGTGGCGTCCTATATGTATTTATCCTATATATTGGAAATCAGTTTAGCTGTTATTTACAGGTTGCTGAACCTACTATTGTGAGTGTGTGCTGTTAAATTAGTCACATATGAGTTGTTAAATATATATCGTCTTGGTACGTGTTGTTGAAGCTGTGGTTACTGTATGTGTTTAAAAGGACTGGTTTGAATGTGTGCTGGTAAAACTGAAGACTGTTGTTCATATATGCTGAGAGATGTGAGAGGATAGTGAGCAGATATAACTTACAGTGTAGACTAGAAGAGGAGTCTCAACTTTTATGTGTGTATTTTTGCCTGTAGTTTAGTAAGAGGTCTGATTGGCTTATGATCGAGTTTGAAGTAGGATATTGGATAACGAAACAAGTGTGTGGTTTGTTAGGATGAGAGGTTGATCTGTTTAAAATCCTTGCTGTAAGAGAGACTGCTTAGTGAAAACACACACACACACACACACACACACACACACACACACACACAGGCTGGAGATGGAAAACACACACACACACACACACACACACACACACAGGCTGGAGATGGAAAACACACACACACACACACACACACACACACACACAGGCTGGAGATGGAAAACACACACACACACACACACACACACACACACACACACACACACACACACACACAGGCTAGAGAAGGAAGAGGGAGAGAGAAAGGAAAAGGTTTCAAAAACTTTACACCCCATAGCTCAGTTCCTGACCTGAACTAGCATGCTTGACACATGACAGCTATGCTAACTAATGAAGAAAAGACACACACAGTCAACCTTTTAGCTTATTTTTAGATGGATGTGCTGAAACTATTTTTCTAGCTGCCATTCCTAGTGTGGACAAATCCTGTTCATATTTGTGTATGTGATAAGAGAAAATGTGTTTAACACAAACATCATGTGACTTTCCTTTATTAGATCATAGTTGTTGAAGAGCGAAGATCAACATCAGAAATACTGCTTTAAAAACAGAGGAAAAAAACTAGCATGTTGCTGTTCTTAATGGGGTTTTCCTGTGGAACACATTTTCTCTGCTGTGCTTCACTGGCAGAGAGAGAACATTTTTCTAATGTGGGACCTTTGATGAATCACTGTTTCCCTCTGAGGTGTACTCATGTGGACTCGTGGACTGCTCTCATCACTGCAGGTATTCCCTGGAATGGCACACAGAGTCTGACAGCTGTTTTGATGTTGACACGGTTGAGGGAACCATTTCCATCAGTGAACACCTGGACCGAGAGACAGCTGTCCAGCACAATATCAGTGTGGTGGCCACCAAAGTCAGTGAGTACTCCACGCCAAAAGCACAACGTCCATCTGAAACACAGTAAACACGCCCCGAGCTGCTCATCAGCTGAGAAAACAAGCATCATGTCATGACTTTTTAAAGACATCACCCTGAGAATCATGGTCATGTTTATGGTTGGCATCCAATGCACTGACAGTCAATACCTCTTTACAGTATGCACTGTAGTAGTTTTCATTGTTACGTGTTGCTACATTCTGAAAACTTCTCATTTTGCACTCATGCAACTAGATGGTGAATCATTTCGAACAACGTTCTTCACTGCTGCTATAACTACCAGCTTTTCAGGCTTATTCTTTGTAGGTGGCTGTAATTTGTAACATCTTAGAAAATGTATATATATTTCTTTCCCCATTGCAAAAAATGTTATAACTTAACTTAAAAAATAAATACAAATAAGTGAATTTCGTTCACTTATTAAGGTTTCTTGTAATAAGAAAAGAAAATATAGGCTTCAGAAATGTGACAAATCTCATGAAATAAGTATCAAACCACTCCTTCCAAACACCTATTAAGTAAAATAAACTCAAAACTAGTTTTGATCCTTTCTTAATTTGACTGAAAATATCTTAAAACCAGTGCTACTAAATGCTGAATGTAAAAGCCAGCATTTACTCATTCACACACACAAACACACAAACAATGGTGTCAGAGGCTACCGTACAAGACGCCACCTGCTAATCAGGAGTAGGCATACATTGTGCATTAAAATAAGTCATTTTGATGAAGATAATGTACTTGCACTACTACTGACTGGGCCTTTGCTGTCTGAGCCCCTCAACTGTGGAACCTCCTGCCTGGAGTTCTCAGGCAGGCAAACTCATTATCCGGTTATCATATGGCTTCTCTGTAACAAATGGTATTTGTTTTTATGATGTGTATTTATTATTTTTATATTGTTTAGACAATCTAAACAATATAGTAAAAGTATACAAAAATGTACTTGTAATGTTAAATTTCTCATATAATTGCTAAGAGAAATAAATTAATCTCAGGCTATAATGAAAACGTAAGACATATGGCAAGATGACAAATGTATAATAAACAACAAACAACCTGTTTATGAAAGGTTCTTGGATCAAACAATAAACTCTGAATTATGTTCGTAATATGTGAAGAGATGAAAAGGATAAAATGCCAGAAATGAGAATTTGAATTTGTCAAAATAGTTTTGGTTTTTAATCCCAACTTTTAAAAAGTTGATTAAGCAGCTCTAAGTTCTGGTACTCTCTGCTACTATTCCCCGAAACATTGTAAAATGATTATTGTTGTGAATCCATCTATCCATCCATCCATCCATCCATCTGACATTTTCGCATTAGTATGCAGATTACATGTGAATTACAGTATCCTTGCCCCTCCCCTCAAACCCCTCCTCTCCATGAGGGAGAAAAAGTGAAAAAAAAGGTTTGAAGATTAGCATTGAAAGACGCGTAAAGCACAAAAACACACAAATATGTTGATAAATATGTTGACATTTTGTCTGAAATGCCAGATATTATTAGTCGTAGTTGTATTTTTTTAGCAGTGACATTAATAATAGTAAAAGGCATGGGATTAATGTGCGCACGTAATGTACAGTAATAGTATTGATCTCTTATCAGGATTAAACATCAGCATCAGAATGAAAGAACTTAAACACTGTGAGAGAAAGAGAGACAGAGAACCAGTCCAGGCCTAACGCTGAGGCTTCATCAGGACAGAGTAATGGAATAAGGTAGCTGTCTCATTAAGTGAAGAGAGGGGAAGAGGGGGAATTACCTTCATCTTCTGTGCAGCTGATGTTATCTGTGGAAGGGACACTTTGTTTTCAAGATAGCAAAACAATTCAGAGGCTTATTGATTGCATTTAAGGTGTAAACAGCAGTGAAATGTCCACTGAACCGCTGCATCCTCTCTTTATGGTCCATCTGTACCAAACAACTCCATACTAAATCAGGTGTTGTGGTAATAGTTGCAGTTGTGTAGCGCTGCGGGGGTGTCATTACTTCACAGTTTGCTTGTAAACAGCAGAATGTTTCGATGCTACATGGTTAAACTAAGTTGTTGTTCGTGTTGGCGTGTTGTGCTCTTATTGCAGACTGCAGTGATTAGCCACTGCAGTGGGACGCCTCCTCAAAAGTAGAGGTTGTTTTTGCCACAACACAACCTGAGGCCAGTATGATGAAGCAAGCTCACCATAACCCTTACAAAAAAGAAGTTTACTTAAGTGTGCTATTAGTGCTATTAGTATATTTCTTTTAAACTAAAAATAAGAGAGTCTACTTTCAGTCTATGTTTTACAACATATGTACTTACCAGAGATATACAGTACTTAAAGTACTATTACACTTAAGTATAGTTTAATTATATTGACAAGTATAAAGAAAAGTCAATGTAGGCCTGATGCTACTCGTGGCCCTTTAATTCGATTCAATCCATCCTCTGTTAAGATTCTTGGCATGACAGTTCCCTCAAATTTGACAAACAGATTACTTCTGTGTTTGAAACTAGTTTTAATCAGTTCAGACTTGTGGCCAAAGTCAAGAACTGTCTCTCTCCCAAAGATTTAAAGAAAGTTACTCATGCTTTTATTACCTCTCAGCTTGATTACTGTAACTACCCTCCAGAAGAAGCTAAGTATCCCTGATGCAAAGAGAAGCCCTTAGAACACCGTTAAGTATGGAGGGCTTACACTGGGGTACAGGTGTCTGGATAATGTTGTAGATTAACATGTAGGTTTTCCATTATTACAGTATGTCTTTTATGATTGGTGGTTTGCATTATTTTGCTTGAGCTGTCGACTAAAACAACAGTATTTAAATAGTAGGATAAATATAAGCCCTGGCCTGGAGCAGGGGTTGGTCTTGGATGGGTTACAGACAGAACACATTTTACTACATTGCAGTAGTGTGTACATATTGTACATGTACATGTGTATTTTAAATCGTCATTTAAAACTTACATTGTGTGTTTACTCAGGGAGCCTTTGTTTCATGTTAATTTTAGTCAGTTTAGTATAATATACACACAAAAATAGAAGAAATCAGGAGAGGGTCTGATAATTTTTCACAGCATTGTATATAATTAAAAAAAATCACCCTTTGGTAAGCATATTTTAAAACTGTATTCATGCTCCCACAACAGTCACTATGAGTAATGACCAACACAATGTTTCACATGACATTAGATGTAGAATCTAAAATAGCTTTTCAAATTTTAAATTGTCATCAGGATTATAAACCAAGAACAAAGGTGCACGTTAGAACTGTGATGTGTGACACGTTTTTTTTTTTTTATTATTCAGTGGGTACAAATGTAATAGCTGTAGTTTATCAAAGTTTTTATGAATTTATAATAAACACAGCATGTTGACATTATTCATACAAAATTATATTTGTTTATTTATAAAAGGGAAAAAAATACAAATAGTTATGAATGGGGGAAAATACAAATATTTATAAATTGGAAAATTTAATTCAAATGGGAAAAAAGTTATTTAAAAATTGGAAAAAATACACATTTATAAGAGGTCAACCATGGTCCCAGCAGTAGAACCAATCACAATCAGCGGTAACCTGAGGGATGAGAAAGCATATATTTATTTATGAATACGAAAAATACACTTATTGATTTATAAATGGGGAAAAGTAAAAGTAACTACACAAAGTTAACATAAAAATCGAAAATAAAATTAGAAGAAATAAACACTTACTCAGTCGACCTCAGTTGAGCACAAATGGCAACAAAAGGAAATGATTCGATGGAAGAATCTGTGAATCCTCTCCATCACGTTTGTAGGCCAACTAGAAGAGGCCGAGACTGTATCAGTTCCCAGTAGTTCTTTATCCAGAGATGACACATCCAGACCATCAGACGACGGTGGCTCTTCACGATGGGATTGTGAAGCTGGGTCTTCATCATTGGAAAAGGTGACAGGAAGTCCATCAGATGATGACCCTATGGTGGGACAATGGTCATAGGAGAGAGATGTTTCATCATAAAACCTGGTGGCTAGGGAATCATTATTAGCAGCAGAGGTACACCTCTGACATAAAACCTACCAAGTAATTCTTGGCCATGTTGCAGAGCCAAAGAGGTGTCCACCTGGTCCTCTGAGTCCCCCATTGAGCAGATATCATCATGGTTTGGGCTGTGGTGAGACTGGATAAAGTTTGGCAATCAATTAGTGAAGCAGTCAATCAATGAATGTATCCATCATTCTATCCGACCATATGTGATATTAGCAGAGGTGGGTAGTAACGAGTTACATTTACTCCGTTACATTTACTTGAGTAACTTGTTGAAAAAAATGTACTTCTAAGAGTAGTTTTACTGCACCATACTTTTTACTTTTACTTGAGTAGATTTGTGAAGAAGAAACGCTACTCTTACTCCGCTACATTGGGCTACACTCGACTCATTACTTTTTCTTTTTTTTACCATTTATTCTACACATTAGATATGCTTTATTTTTGCCAGAGAGATGCCGCCAGTGGATCTACCACATGACTGTGTTTCACCAATCAGACGTAGCAACAATAATCACATGACTCCGTTTCACCAATCAGACGTAGCCATGCAGTCACATGACCTCACACAAACTGTCGGATAGCGGCACAAACTCTTCACAGGTAGCAGACAGGGAATGAAAAAACACATGAAAAATGGCAGAGGCAACTGTCTCCAATGCTAAAACTGCAGAGGATGAAAACCCCTGGCATCATATACAAAGCATGTTTCGCTTACACACAGTGCAAAAGAACAGCTTTGTAATGCGGTGTCTTCTGTGTCTGCCAAAACAAACCCACATTTCATCATACAAAAACTCAACATCTGACCTGAGGAAACATGTCGCTGTAAATTCCTTTTTTGCTGTGGTTAGGCGGATGTTGGTCTTGTTAGGTTACAGAATCCCAGTCTTGAAAAGGAGTCTTTCATATACAGTACCAGACAATAGTTTGGACATATCTTCCCATCCACTTGAATGGGAAACTGTGTCCACATTTTTGGTACTGTAGACCCTTTTAGTGTTTGTAAACATTTCGTTAAATGGTGCCATAAGCTAAGCAGACCACAATACATTTTCTATGGAGGAATGAATTAGCGTTAGCTACCAACTATCGCAAATTATGAATGGTCAAGATGGTTTTGGTAACATTTTTTATTTTATTATTTGGAAATACCAGAATTTGCACATTATTTTATATTTTTGTCTGTCTGATTACATCATTTCTAAAAAATAAATCAGACATTACGATCAAACAGTTACTTTTCACCAAATACTTTTTTACTCTTACTTGAGTGATTTTTTGGATGACTACTTTTTACTTCTACTTGTGTAATATTATTTTGAAGTAACGCTACTCTTACTTGAGTACAATTTTTGGCTACTCTACCCACCTCTGGATATTAGTAGCAGACACATTCACTTACTAGGCGCTGCAGAGCTTCACAGGGAGAGATTCTCTGATCCCCATCAAGATTCAGCAGCCTTTTCAGGAGGTCCACAAAAGCCTTTGTGTCCTCAGCCTCAGCAGCGCTCTCTTTTAGATAGTACTGGATCTGGAAACAGATTCTGTTCAGTTGATCCAGTCCCTACCTCTCAGAGACAGATAATTCAAATGATTCAGTCTGAACTCAAACAACTGAGAGTACTTACATCGACGAGGCCATCCAGAGTCCAACCAGCAGCTTTATATCCTGACTCCTAAAGGGACAAAATGTGTATGAGAATCACTTTAAATGAGCTCAAATAAAATAAAAGAATCAACTCAAACAAAGTAGGACATGGCTACTCAACCCTTAGCCTCCATGTTGGCCCATCATCTGTCTCCTCCACACTGAAATAGTTCTGGGTAAATTTCCCAGCACGGAGCAGGTGGTCCGCCGGCTGATCCAGAACCTCAAGCATGGAATGAATCAGTGGGCAAAAAATACAGAATCACATCAGGTGACATTTTGTTTAAAGTCCTCTCTTGGTTGAGTACATTCGTCAGAGGTATCTGACCTACCATCCGATACTCAGAGTCAGCTGGGAAGATGTCATCAGCCAGGAAGAGGAAGGCAAGGATGCAGCCGAATCCCCAAACATCGATAGCCTCAGTGAAGGGGAGGCCAAGGACAATCTCTGGAGCCCAGAGAAGAGAAGAGTCAAAGATGAGAAATCTGCAGGAAAGCAGCAAGGACCAAAATAACAACATGGATGTTTAAAAGAATGACATAAACTCTCTATTAACAAATGAGCTGTGCAGGATGAAGATACCTGTATCCAAGTGGCTGCAGCTCAGCCCCAGGCTGGACACTGGAGGCTGAAATGGCCTCACCAAAGTCTATGACTTTAATCCTGGAGGGCTGGTCCTGCCTGTTGACAAACATGATATCTGGTTTCAGGTCAGCATGCAGGATATCAAGCCCTTTGAGGGCATCCAAAGCAACAAAGAGCTGCAGGGACAAAAGGAGAAAGGACAAGTTTGGGGTTTAGTTTTCCATCTGCTGCTGTCTAACATGGAAGCCTGGGGAGAAAAGAGGAGACATGGAAATAGTTCAGACTACATACTCTGATGGAGCATGCAGACTTTACAAAAGGAGATGTACTGTGTGTCAGAGCAAACAACAGGACTCCAAAAACTTACCTCTCTCTCTGCGTTCTCGATGTAATCGCTGTCCTTCAAGATCTTGACAGCCACTGGGTGTTTGGTTGCCAGGTTTGTGCACCTGGCCACTTTGCCATAACAGCCTTCACCAATATACTCCTGAATGGAGTAAACAGAAGAGCTGCTACGCAAATGATCCTCTGTGTGAACCACTGTGGTTGAAGATGGTGAGAAAACATATGGAGTCATTAAGTCAACACAATGTGATGACAGGAGAAAAAAATCCCTCAGAGGGGCTTAATGCGGACCCCTTCCATACCAAAGACCCACTTAGCTGCCTTAGCTCAAGTGTTTTAGTGTTAGCTCGACATTTTAAGACCATTTCAAGAAAGAATATATCAAATGATTTTATTACCTTTTTAATGAATTAATATATTCAAGGCTTGTCAAAAAAAAACATCAAAACAACACTGGCCTTGACTAGTATAGCATTCTCTAAACAGTATTTCACAGAATTAGCCTTTCTTGACACAAAACTGTCCTGTGTAAAATTTAAGGCCCAGTTTTAGGCTGTTTAAGAACAAACTGCTGTCACCATTCTGTTTTCAATACTTTCAGTGTTCTTTTTTTAAAATGAAAATATTGGACATAGTTCAGTCATTGAACCTCCCTAAACCAACAATAGGCTGTGTTTTCTCTTTATAAATGTACTTATTACACAAGCTACATCCATCATGTCAACCATTGAGCTTTAGAAGAGATGATAGGGGTGATTTTGACTGTTGGACAGAGTCTGAGCTAGCTGTATCCCCCTGTTCCCTGCTAAGTTATGCTAACATGTCCTTCCTCTAGCTCCATTCTGAACACAGATATGACTCTGACATCCATCTGTCTATCTCTCATTCACACATCAGAGCTTCAGTGATGTCGGAATTCACTCATAAACTACTATAACTATGGACAGCTGTATATGTGCATTTGTTATGATGACATTAATGAAGACTATAGTTAGCTAACCACTATGCTAACACAGCCAAACACCAAGCAATCACAACATTGTAGTTTTGCCCCAAAATACTTATTACAGCATAAAAGTGATTCACTACATAAAACATAAAGTCCCTGACAAATGTAATATTTCCTCCAGTTGGATTAATGTTTGTTAATGCCTTACTGTTTTAGGAAATCGTTTCCAACCATGTCTGTTTTTTATTCTGATTATGCAAAGAGTACAGATTTAAACCAGCACTGTCTACACTGATGCCCTTAACACATGTGATAAACTGTAAAATCTGTTTGTGTATGTGTGTGTGTGTCTGTGTGTGTGTGATGATCCTATCATGCCCCTAAAAAGCTGTACTCACCTATCACACACCTGTCTATTATTTCCTATTTACTAAGAAAATCTTCAGTTTCTGAAGTATCTCCAGAAAGCAGGATATTCAAAGCTTCCCGAGTTGAATTTATGTCTGCATAATGAAAAGGATGCATTATAAGCTGATTATATCATTAGAAAATCAAATCAGAACAGTCAGAATAAATCCAGACAGTAATTTTGTATGCATTTCCCTATTTCTCCTCTCCGGTGACATTAAGAACCATCCATCCAATGGACACATTTTCTAAAAACTCCTGAGTAAAATCTAATATTCTGTCACAAGATATTTGACATTTATCCATAATATAACATATCATCTTTAATTTAAACACAGTTTAAACACAAAGTATGTTCATTCACAATATTACTGATAATACTGTTGCAGTTATGTCCACTACATAATCCTGTCTGTTTTTAATGCAGTGATGTCCACTACAGAATCCAAGAGCACTATGAAATGGCTTTGGCATGGCTTGCAGGCAACATGAAAAAAAAGAAGGAATTCTCTCAAGATCCGTGCACCAAGCTCTGGGATCCTCCAGAACGATGATGTCATTTTCTGCATTATTGATTCATCAGTAGGGGCCGCTTTTATATGTTTTGGTTTGTGATCTCCAGTATATCCTGCTCTGGAGCAGGATTGGTGTTGTCCCCTGGTAAGAAGTGGACCACTTAAAACTCAGTGAACCCTGAAATCACTTCACTAATACAGCTTTAATGGCAGTGGGGCACAATTCAAACAATCACCTAACAACAAGGTGGAAGCCAGTTACATTGCAGAAATGTTGGGGTGAAATCTGGGGTGGCTCTGATCAAGCAGCACCTGAACATGCACCTCATCACAGATAAACTAACACAGACAACGTAACATGGATACCAAACCACATAACCTCCACAAATTCAAAGAGTGAGTGGGTTCAACCTTCAAAGTTTGGTCTAAATCTGGATACACACTGTTCAATTTTACAAATCTTCAATGTGAAGCCAAAGCTCGTGATTTATGTGCACAAACCCCTGTGGACCAGTCTGACCATTATCTGTAAAGACTGGTTGGAAAGCTCCACCAGGGCAGGTAGAAGTCTGCTTTCATTTTGTGTACAAGGCATTCACTATCTGTGCCATCGTTTCTGCTGTAATGTCTAAAAAAAATACTTTAATCTGCACCCACATGTCACATCCGCCAGCTACTGTAGCTTCAAAATGTAAATCTGGTTTGTAAATGTTCAATACTTTTCATATTTTCACACTACAGACGAGGAACATGAGAAATAAGTGGGTCCAGATGTAGACATAGAAAGCAAGGTTGTTCACTAAGGTTGGCACTAATGGTGAAAGCTGAGTTGGGCAAGGGCCAAACCAGAAGAGCAGTTCAAGACAAGACAGGCAAACAGTAGCTGTTTCTCAATCCATGGGCCGCATCCTATGAAGGCTGTGTGTGACGATCGAATGCACCACAGTGGCCGTCACATTTCGAGGGTCCTGTGGCCGTATTTTCTAGGACCCGTCCTGTCCCAGAATTCATTGTGCACAGGTGATGGTTAGAATTTTTTTTTCCAAAAACAGGAGAAGACAGAAGTTCTCATGAAAAGTTCACTTCTGATGTTTTAAACAGCAAGACAAATGTCACCATACACCATATATTCCTTCTGAAGCTTTTAATAGTGGTCACGTGACGTTTTTTCAGTAAAAGGGTTCAAACATTTATTATCCATGTACTGAGTAAATAAGACTATAAAGCAACACTTTGTGCCTTCTACATATTTTAATGAAAGATAGAAAGAAGATAAGATTAAAACAAAAAGACAAACCACTGTGACTATTTTAAAATTGAATCAGTTACATGTTCCTGTGCTCCTCTCTCCCCCAGTCCTTTGCACGTTTGGTTAGACTGCAGCAGCAGCTGCATTCACTGCTTTGGAAACTAAATTTAGTATATTTGAGCAAGCAGCTTAACTCATGCAGACTGTGAATATGATTTCCTCCTGTAAGCTTCTTGAAGAGGCAAAGGGCTGCAGAGTCACAAATCTGATAGCAACAAAGACTCTGTTACAGTCAGAATTAAACACAAGATAGTGAAAGAAAAATGGCAGGATTTTTTAAAACATAGATCATCAGACAGGTGACTGAGATGAGGGCAAAACTACACCAACAGCTGGGATCATGTGAAGGTTTCATGAGTATTTATCACCATCTAGTGGTCAACATGGATGCTTTAAATCAGTGGTTCCCAAACTTTTTTCCTGGGGACCCACTTTTTCAAAAATGACAAACCATCGCGACCCAAATCACAATAGATCTAATCTATAAATTGCAAGATTAACAATTTGTGCATAAAAGATTATTTCTGACCATTTTTAACTGCAGCCTGCATCATCATATTATCTTGAATATGTAAACCAGCCATTTCAAAGTGATATACATTTAAATTACAACTACATTAATGCTTATTGAAAATATATACTGTACATATTTTTAAAAAGGTGAAATAAGTTTAAGTAGGCTGTTTCATAAATGAGAAAATGCATTGAGTCTGAATAAACAGCCACTCATGTTCATATTTTTATTTTTATTTAAGAACTTAAGTGCATTTTAAATCAAACAGGCACACATCAGTTAAACAACACACATTTTAACTACTTTATATGAGACAAATTAAGTGCATTTTTGTTGTAATTAACAGACTCATATTTCCCTCTCATCATTAAATCAAACAGAATATTGCTTGTTCTTTGTGTTCCAGTCAGGTGTACAGGAGGAGATCAGGTGTAGCATTTAGTCTCTGGGCGGTAGCTAAGCTAACATTACCTGCAGTAGTCTGGTCCTTTGCTGGGTCTTGTCTCTGGTCTCTAGCTATGCCTTTCTTTTTTATTAGCCAGGCACCCATGTTTGTGTGACCACCTGCAAAATCTGTTCATTACTTTGGTGGAAACTATGGTGGACACCTGCAGTTTGAAGCCTGTTTCATTCATCGCAGTCATATAACAAGAGAAGGAAGCAGAGACAGAGATAAAGAGAGAGAGAAAAAAACAAAACATATACTTTAAACCCCAGAAGATCTTGGTAGTGATGACTAAACGCCTGCATGTGAGAACATAGAAAATCAACAACCATGTCAAATACATTTTAGTTGCTTCCAAAATATAGTAGAATGAAAGTATAAAGTAGTTGAAAACAAAAACAGCAAAGCATAAAAACCTTAAAATCGTACTGAAATAAAGTATTTGAGTAATTGCACTTTGATACATTCCATCACAGGATAATTCTATATTGCAAACGTACATGCAGTGGTACGAACAGGGCCCAGTGGGTGGCGGGGCATGTGACAAGCTAACGTAGCATACAGCGTTCAGGTTTGCTTCTTAAATGCTAATTCTTAATAATAATAACAATAATAAACTTTATTTATGTAGCACTTTTCAAAACAAAGTTATAAAGTGCTTCACAAAGTTAAAACAATGGGCTAAAACAATGCATCATGCACATAAAGTTAAAATGCTGAGATAACATATAGACCCTCAAAACAGCAAATCCCAATGTTAAAAAATGCAAATGGAAGTCATTGGAATGAATAATCAAGGATTACATACATGTAAGTAAATTAATAAATAATCAAAATTGCTAAAAGCTAATTGAAAACGTGCTAATGTTAGCACAACTCGGTGATCACTGGTTTACCTAACAACGGACATAGCAACAGACATCAAAGCAACAGACATCAAAGCAACAGATTGTCTTTTATGATGTCACACGCAACAAACGTATAAAACTAGATGTTGACTGGATTGTGTTCATTTCGCTTTTGTCTCTGAGAGAGTAAAGCTCATTTATCTGACAGAAATTACCTGAACTGAGATTTCACCTACAAACATGTCGTCGTGGCCGAGCACAGAGACTTGTGAACAAGGTAAGACTCAACACTAAACTGTACATAATGCTCTCACAGATTGAATACACAGATCTCACATATTTTATCTCCATGTTTACCGTCTTTCCTCACAGGTCCAATACTAGTAACTGTGGTTGAACCTGGTCAAATTCTCCACAGCAGCTCTTCCCACTACTCTGTCCTGGAGGTCTGTGGTGAAGGCTGCTTTGGTAAAGTGGTCAGGTGCCAAAATGTGGCAACAAAAGAGATGGTGGCTGTGAAGATTTTCAAGAGGCAAGGTTGCAAAGAGGCAGAGGTAGGTTGTTGGAGTCCATTTGATTAGTTTGACACTTAGATGTGGTATTCTCCATCAGAGTATGTACTATGAACAGTTGCCATGTCTCTTTTCTCCCCAGATGTCCATGTTGGAGGCAATCAGTGTCCTGGACGTGGACAAAAGCAACTTGTTGAAGTTTGTGGAGCAGTTTGACCACCAGGAACTGACCTGTCTGGTGTTTGAGATACTGGACAGGAGTCTCCGGGACTGGCTGGGAGAACTTAAAGGGACACCACTGTCTCTGGAGTCCATCAGACCCATAGCAAAACAGGTTTGTAGTGTTGTAATTTGGCACCAATCCATTGTTCTACATTTCTGCTTCTCATCTATGAAGAAAATTTAAGCTGAACCCTAATCCTGAACGTTAGCTCATGGAAAAATGAGTCTCAAATGTGTCCATTCTTGTCTGTCCCTGCAGCTGTTTGTGGCTTTGGACGCCCTCAAGGGTATTGATCTCCTGCATACCGACATTAAGCCTGACAACATAATGTTGGTTAACATGCAGGACCAGCCCCTCAGGGTCAAACTCATTGACTTTGGCGTTGCCTTACCAGCCGCTGATATTCTCCTTGGAATGACTGTTCAGCCCCGTGGATACAGGTATCTTCATCCTTTAAATCCCATCCGTTAATCTAAGAGAATTTATGTCATTCTTTTAAAGATCCATGTTGGTCCAGCAGATTCCTCATCTTTGGTTCTTGTCTTCCCTCCTCAGGGCTCCAGAAATTGTCCTTGGCCTGCCCTTCACCGCAGCCATCGATGTGTGGGGAGTCGGCTGCGTCCTGGCCTACCTCTACCTGGCTGACCACCTCTTCCCTTCCACCATTGACTTTAAGTTGGTAAGTCAGCTACCTCACACAAATGTGAACAACCAAGTGGAGATTTTATGCACAAGTTCAGCTGATGTGACTCTGTATTCTTTTTCTGCAGATGGAGGCCATAGTCCACCTTGTGGGTCAGCCGGAGGACCGCCTGCTCCGTGATGGGATGTACGCCCACTATTTATTCCTTGAGGAAGAAGCTGCTGATGGACCAACATGGAGGCTAATGGTATAGTAACCATGTTCTCCTGTGTTTGAATTGATACAGTAATTTTATTTAAAGTCTTTTAAAATAGGTCTCATACATTTTTTGTCTCTTTAGAACCAAGAAGAATATGAAGTCGACAATGACATGACGATGCCAGAAGAGTGGAACACCACCACTGACCGGCCCAGCTCTCTGGAAGGCCTGGCTCATGTAAGTACTCTCTGTTGTTTAAGTTAAGACTGAATCAGCTCTGCCTGTGTCTGAGAGGTATAGAGACTGGATCATCTAAACTGAATCTGTCTCCAAATCCAGATCTATGAAAAAAAGGAGGATGCTGAGTTTGAGGACAGGTTGGTCTTTGTAGACCTCCTGAAACAGCTGCTCCAACTTGACCCGGATCAGAGGATCTCTCCCCGAGAAGCTCTGCAGCATCCATTTATTACAATGGACCACCTCACAAACATCCCTGACAGCGGAGCCTAGTAAGTGACTGTTTATCTGGTAGTAGACGTCACATATGGTTGGGTGGACTGATGGTTTGATTGATTGATTGACTAACTGATTGTCATTCTTGTTCCAGTCTGGCCGCCTCCCAAGCCTCCATGAGCGAGCCCTGGAACTGTGATGGAGACGTACCTCCTGTCTCACATCATGAAAATCCAGACGTCTGCTCTACTGATGGGGCTCAGGATGAAGACATGGATGGAGATGAAGCAGCTGCTGGAGCATCTGATGGAGGAGAACATCAATGGTCCGATGATGACATTTTGGCTGCCGGGTCTTCAGATGGAGTCGAACCTCCAGGTTTTGCCCCTGATGTGTCAGCCTCCTCTGGTCGACCAAGAAAGTTTCTCCACAGGATTCGTCGATTCTTCAAAAGGATCATGACTCCATTTTGTTGTTGTTTGCGTCCCAATGTGGAGGACTAATTGTGTTTTTGCATTCCTCATGTAAAACGATGAATAAAGCTGATGTGAAATGATGCATATATCTCATGTGAAATTATTATATTTCAATGTAAAATCATTTATATATCTCATGTAAGATGATGTTTATATCTCATATAAATGATTTTATTTTAATCCAAAATATGACATAAACAGAATATAGAATTTTAATAAACACAACAGACTGATGGATTGCAGTGAAGACTTTATTCATTACATAATACACACTCCTCAGAATATTCCAACCTTCTAATTATCTGATAAGTAAATCAACTATAAGGGGAATACCAGAGAAGTCTCTGTTGCTGCTGCTCTGGATATGCATTGGATCAAAAACTCTGTAATCAGATGAAGTAGAATCACAGATTTTAAACACTATCCTAATACCTTAGTTTATGGTTAGTACTGTAGGTACAAACCAAAACGAGTTCTGAACAAGGCACCGCCTGCCTGGCTCCAATGTCGCGCTATGATTGGCTGAACTCCATGTGTGGTGGAGCTAGAAACACGCTCCCTCATGTGGCTGAAAGATGTACTACAGACATAAATATAGAATAATAGTCAAATAGAATCATAACTATGCAACCCACCTGTGAGTCGCAACCCTGACTTTAAGAACCGATGCTTTAAATGGCATTACAATTTCAGTTTGATGTTTATCTATTGTGCATTGTTTTTGATGTCATGAAATGAATTGGAAATTGGAAAGAAAATGCATAGAAAATACATACAAAATTCTGTATAATGACATCTATATAATTAATTAGATCCATTAAACACAAGAATGTGAGTGAATATGTGGATGTAAGGCCGTGTCACTGAGTGTATACTAATAATTAATCATCATTTTAATTCATTTTGATTGATATTTTTTTATGTTGACCCTTACAGCCAACCCTCTGCTGTCTACCAAAGTGTTGGTGACAGTCAACGTGCTGGATGTGAATGAGTTTCCTCCTGAGGTCGCAGCTCCTTCAGATTCCTTCGTCTGTGAAAACTCCCGAGTTGGACAGGTAAACTAAACTTTATCTAGAAAAGACTACACCAAGAAAACATTGTGTGTGTGTGTGTGTGTGTGTGTGTGTAACTCATATGTTACACACATTATTTAAATGTTTACCCGGGGTTACAAAGAGTAAGATCTGAGTTACCCCATGCCATAGTCGTACCGTCCTATGATCAGTTCGAATATCTCAAACAGCCTTTTGTTTCTGGTGAAGAGTGTGTTGCATATAATTGAATTATATGTGTAAGTACATGCTAATTAGAAGTCGGGGAGACAGTGACTGGTGAACAGTAAGAATTTGAGCAAACGTGAACTAGCTTACTCTTAAAATGACAACGTTAGCTGGAAGTGGAGAAAGCTGAGACAAAGTGAAACTTCAGATATCACCCAGATAATGATTTGACTACATAAGTCTAGTAACATTCACACTAGCTGCTTGTTGACAGCGTACGATCTCAGACATCTTGGTAGCAAACCACAGGTGATTTTATTAAAATAGCAGGTGATTATCATTAAATGACAACGGTGTCCAGTGAGCTGTGGCTCATGTTGCATGGCAAAAAACGTCATGAGAATACTACAGTGTCAGAGTAAGCTACCTGATTTAAATTTTTACATTAATTTTGAGCGTTATTTACACCTAAAACACTTTTGTTAGTAGTTGATTCAAGATTCAAAAGGTTTATTGTCATATGCACAATAGAATTAACACGGTGGTTTACACAGTGAAATTCAAATTTGGCCAGGCTCCTTTAGACACAACAATAATAAAAATATAATAGAAATTAGAAAGCAGAAACAAAGAAATACTGTAGTAGTCAAATAGTCAACAACAAATAGTCAATTGGAGTCGAAGTGGAAAGAAAGAAACAAAGTTACTAAGTTAGCTTAAGTGAAGACATTTAATTTGTAGTGCTATATCACCACACTGTAGCACAGTAGAACTACAAGTTTATCTACCCCCCAGCTGATGTGTCAGAAGTGAAATAAAAGGCAAACCAAACGCTGGCAAAAACATAACCTCCTCCCTTGGGGGAGGTAATTATCAAATGATTTGATTAATTTAAAGCTGATTTGATTCATTCATCGTTCACAACACAAAATTGCCATTTATCACTTAAGGGATGTAGCCTCAAGGTCGGAAGTAACAAAAGTTAAGTGGCACGACCCACCCTATTCTGCTTCTGATTGGGTAGTCGTTGTTGTCCTTGATTTGTTGGTTTTAGCTATGAGGTTGGTTACCTTGGTTAGCTTTTTTTGACTGAAGAGAACCAAAAACAACTTAGGGAGCTGCTGCGGCAGCTGATTCAGTACCAGGACTATGATGAGCCCAATGAACAATCTTGTTCAGACCATGAGGAAGGCCAGATTTGGTCAACTAATGACAAGCCTGTGGAGAAAGCAGAGAGCCCAGTGTATGAGTCATATGAGTCTGATGATGAGCGAACCGCCCCTGAACCTGTCATCTCCTTATTTGCTGTAGGAAAACTGCAGGTATGGGTTTGATAGGGAGCGAAGCAAGCAGACACTGGAATCTGGAGGAGGGGAATTTGGGGCCACTTTGGAACAGCTTGTCCACCAGGTTTTCAGCGAGAGCTATGGCCAGAAAACAGTTTCCCCTGATGACCTTGAAGAGGTTCCTATGGATGAATGTTTGAGCCGGAGGCAGGAAGAAGCTCTGGCTCTAGCTACCATTTATGGTGAACGCTTCAGTGAGCGCATTGCCAACGCAGTCTGGACGGTATCCCTGGACTTGTCGTTTCTCTCAGACAACGCTGCTGGGAATGGCAGTCGAGACGGGAGTCGAGGTGGTGGAGGAGCTGTTAATGTCCAAAACGTCTGCCGATTCTACCTGAAAGGGCAAGGCTGCCGGTTTGGCGACAAATGCAAGTTTAAGCACCAGCTCCCTACTAAAGTGAGATCCGGGGCTGGTTCCCCAGATTTGGGTCCGAGCCAGCCTGGCTTCAGCAGCTATTCTCCTCCTGCATATGAACTAGAGATACGCTTCCCCAAAGGAAACCGTTACCCATTTCAGGCTCCGATAGTTGCCTTCAACACCACTGACGAGTCCATCGCGGCTGCAGGGAGGCTCACCGTGACTGAATGCTTGTTTAGAGAAGCGCTGGCTGCAGCAACGATCAGCGAGCCTGTTGTTTACGCGCTGATTACCTTATGTGAGGATGAAACTATTATGGAAGAACTGCTGGCTGTCAGTCATCACAAATACAGCACACCTCCGCCTGTTCTTAGGGTTCCTACACCCTCCCTTGCCATAGCAAAGTGCAAGAGTGTGAGGAGCAGAGCTTCTGAGGGAAGCATGACCAGTAATCATACCACCAGCAGAAGGACTGCTCCACCTAACAACCAGAGACCAGTAGACTTGAAAGCGACAGCAGAGTCAGAGGAGCTGGATGAGAGGAATGAGGAGAGTTATGCCAGTCCGAGGAAGAGGATGGTGAATAAATACAACCTGAAGATAGACAACATAGTGAAAGAAGACGACAAGCTGTGTCGAGAGTTTCAGAAAAAGCAGTCATCCAGGCGTTTCAAGTCCATGTTGGAGGAGAGGAGGAAGCTGCCGGCTTGGCGAGAGCAGGCAAACATCCTCAACCTGTTAAACAAGGGCCAGGTGCTGGTGGTCAGTGGGATGACTGGATGTGGTAAGACCACCCAGATCCCTCAGTTCATTCTGGATGCCTCATTAAATGGTCAAGCCGAGCAGGTGGCCAACATCCTCTGTACGCAGCCACGCCGCATCTCTGCCATCTCTGTGGCCCAGAGAGTGGCTCAGGAGCGTGCAGAGTGTCTGGGCCACTCAGTGGGCTACCAGATCCGCCTGGAGAGTGTTAGGACGTCTGCCACCAGACTGCTGTACTGCACCACAGGCGTGTTACTGAGGAGACTGGTGGGTGAGGCGGATCTCAAAGGCGTAACACATGTCATTGTGGATGAAGTGCACGAACAAACGGAGGAGGGCGACTTCCTGCTTTTGGTGTTAAAAGAATTGCTTGTGCGGAGGCCAGACCTTAAAGTCATTCTAATGAGTGCCACACTTAATGCCAACCTCTTCTCTAAGTATTTTTATGACTGTCCCACTATCCACATACCAGGGCGTACTTTTCCTGTTGACCAGTTTTTTCTTGAGGTTGCTATCGATAAAGCCCATTATGTCATTCAGAATGGCAGCCCTTACATGTGCTCAGGCTTAGAGGGTTTGTCTTTTGACGACCCTTCCAAGAACGACCTGGAAAAAGACGCTGTTCCAGACCAGCGGCTCGGCCTGCAACAGCTCATCGACAGATACAAAGATACTAAGCGGTCTGTGTTGAAGACCATTGCTTCGATGGACTTGGACAAGATCAACATGGACCTGGTGGAGAGCCTGCTGGTCTGGATTGTGAAGGGAGAACATGACTACCCTCCAGGTGCAGTTCTCGTGTTCCTGCCGGGCCTGGAGGAGATAAAGATGCTCTACAAACAGCTCATGTCCAACAAACTGTTCAACAACAGTGGTGAAACCAGGTGTGTGGTCTACCCGCTGCACTCAACCCTGTCCAATGAGGAGCAGCAGGCAGTTTTCATCCGGCCCCCGGAGGGTGTCACAAAGATTATCATCTCCACCAACATTGCTGAGACCTCGGTAACCATTGACGACGTGGTATATGTCATCGACTCCGGCAAGATGAAGGAGAAACGGTATGATGCATCTCAAAGCATGGGGATCCTGGAGAACTCGTGGGTTTCTAGGGCCAACGCGCTGCAGAGGAAGGGTCGTGCGGGTCGCGTGGCCTCAGGGGTCTGCTTCTATCTATTTACAAGCCACTGCTTCAACCACCAGCTGGCTGAGCATCAGCTGCCTGAGGTCCAGAGAGTGCCTCTGGAGCAGCTCTGCATGCGGATCACCAACCTGGACGTGTTTGCTGAGCGGACGCTGGAGTCTGTCTTCTCTCAGCTCATTGAGCCCCCCGATATGGAGAGCTTGGATGCAGCCAAGCAGCACCTACAGGACCTAGGAGCCCTTACCGAGGATGAAAAACTGACTCCGCTGGGATACCACCTGGCCTGCCTCCCTGTGGATCTGCGCATTGGAAAACTCATGCTGTTCGGTGCAATCTTTCGTTGCCTTGACCCAGCACTCACCATCACTGCCAGTTTGGCCTTCAAATCACCGTTTCTGTGTCCGTGGGACAAGCGGGTCGAAGCCAATGAGAAGAAAAGGGCCTTTGCCTTGGCCGATAGCAACCATCTAACTTTGTTGCAGGCATACAAGGGATGGTGCTGTGCTGCAAAGACTGGCAACCAGGCCAGCTTCCATTACTGCAGGGAGAACTTCCTGTCATTGCAAGGGTTACAGGAGATCGGCAGTCTGAAGAGGCAGTTTGCTGAGTTGCTGTCTGACATCGGCTTCATCAAAGAGGGGCTGAGGGCCAAGATTATAAAGCGTAGGAGCTCTACAGGCACAGATGGTGTTCTGGAAGCTACCGGCCTGGAGGCTAACTTGAACTCTGACAACATGCATCTGATATCCACCATGCTTTGTGCTGCCTTCTATCCCAATGTGGTCCAGTTACAAGCTCCTCAGGGGAGCTACACAATGACCATCAATGGGGAGATGAAGATGAAGCCTAGAGCCAATGCGATCCTCATGACCAAGAACGACGGCTCCGTCAACGTGCATCCCTCGTCCGTCATGCACGGAGTTCGTCTTTACAACACCCGCCTTCTTGTTTACCATGAGAAGGTTAAAACGACGCGCGTCTTCATCAGGGACTGCAGCATGATGTCTGTCTATGCACTGGTGCTGTTTGGAGGCAGGCAGGTCAACATGGAGCAGAAAAAGGGTAAGTTTGTCATCTCCCTTGATGATGGGTGGATCCAGTTTGCTGCCGTCTCTCATCATGTAGCCGTGATGCTGAAGGAGCTGCGCTGGCAGCTTGACCAGCTGCTGGAGGCCAAAATCAGGAACCCGAGCATGGACCCGTGCAGCTGCCCCCGCAGCTCCCGCATCATCCACATGATCGTGCACCTCATCACTACTGAGTAGTTCTGCAACACAGCGCCCCCTCTTTTCACGCAATTCGTCAACTCAAGGGGATGGATGGACGGATGGATGGATGGATAGATGGATGGATAGATACTTTATTCATCCCAAGTGCATGAACAACAGTGCATCCTTCATCGCCAGTTCAATTTTAATTTTGCTGCACTAATTCATAAAAATGCATTTTTTTGTGTTGGATTTTTGTGCTTAACTGAAAATAAAACATCAGAATACAGGACAAATATGCAGCCATTTGAGTGTTTGTGTGCTTTCACTTGTTAACGGGGCAAGGACTATATGGTGCTATATGGAGCTACATAAAGCAGTATGCTCTTTAAAAACGGCATCGGACACAAAGATCGCAAATAGATCTTGATTTGTTTCTGTACTGTTCTCGTTGTGTGTATGGTACACAACTTAACAGCAAGCCAAACTCCTTTCAAAAATGAACACGGGAGTCAGGATGTAGCGTCCAAGCTCCAAGTGCTTTATTGAGCAGCACTGTCATATCCAATCTCAAATAAGGGTGAAAAGATGATGCTTTTGAAGGCATAAACAATAAAGATTACAGCATGAGATAAAAATGTGACTATCCACCAGAAATATAACTGACAACTAACTTTAAGATGGCAACTTGCCTACTTCCTGCCAAAGTGTATGTCAAAATAAAAGCACCAACGAAAGTGCACTATTTCACTCAATCTGAAGGCATAACAGTTTCAGCTTTGAAAAGCTGCAATCACCTGATGGACATAGAAATAAATGACATTTTACAGTTCGTCCAATGCTTTTATGGGCTTGCGGAATGAATGGGTTATTTTTCATTGAAAATTGGAAATATCTTGGAAAGCATGAAAGATATGAAAAAGCTGAATAATAGCCAGAACGTCCTGAATTTTTTTAATCTTTTGAACCGTGAATGAAGTTTCTACGTTGAAGTAGTTGAGGGCCGAAAATCATATGGAAAAATAATTAAAATAAGTTGCCTTCAGCATTCATACCAATTATATTATATTATATTAAACTATATTAGATTATATTATATTATATTAAATATGTGGTTTTTGTATTCCAAATATGGTCAAAAAAGTCTACAGAGAAGTCTGGAAATTTGAGTCTGGAAAAGTATGGAATTTTGGAAAGGAAAATGTGTAAGAACCCTGTAGTGTGTAACAAGCTCATTGAGAAGCCACATGTGTAGGTGTGTTTTACTATTTGAATAATGCTCCCTTGAAATAGTGTGAGGTAAAACTGAAGCCATTAACATTTGATTTGGTGTGCTGAACAGCTTCTGTTTGCACCCTGACCAGGTGATAGAAATGGTCAGCGCTGTGGATAAGGACCTTCCTCCTGTTGGCCAGAGGTTCTTCTTCAAGTCTCCCAAAGAGCTTCGGAACAGAAACTTCACTGTTCGAGATTTTGGCAGTAAGTAAGACGATGATAGCAAATAGTTGTTTATTGAACTACGTATAAATGCGGTGGTGTAGCGGTTAGCGCTGTCGCCTCACAGCAAGAAGGTTCTGGGCTTGAATCCAGACCTGGGGCCTTTCTGTGTGGATGTTCTCCCCGTGTCTGAGTGGGTTCCCTCCAGGTTCTCCGGCTTCCCTCAACAGTCCAAAAGTATGCAGTAGAGGTGAACTGGTGACTCTAAATTACCCGTAGGTGTGACTGTGAGAGTTAATGGTTGTTTGTCTTTCTATGTGTTTGCCTGTGATTAACATGTGACCTTCCCAGGGTGAACCCCAGCTGGGATAGGCTCCAGGCCCCCTGTGACCCTACAAATGATGAGTGCTTATAGACAATGCATGGATGGATGTATCATGAAGTGTTTTCTTTTTTAGCAAAGCAGCTACACTTAATAAATACCAAATGGTCCTACAGAGATTATCTGTCAAATGTGCAGCAGCTTTTCTTTCTGTTCTCATTTAGACATCACTGTATTAAACTTGTTTTTGTTGACTCGCTACTGAACTTTGTTGTCAGGAGATGGCAATAATTTTAAAAGCTTTTATCTTATTTCATTTGTTTACGTCTACTTGAGGAGAATGTTCTCCTACTCTTTGCTGTTTTAGTTGGTTTATTGACCACATTTGTCTGTTCAGAGGTTTACCATGTAGACAGGATCAGAGGGAGAACTGAAAATTCCTGCCTCACCAGGTTGATCTAAAGTCTCCCATCTCACCCAGCAGTCGATCTTTCTCTCAATAGCTCTCTCTCTCTCTCCCCCGAAAATCAAACCAGCCAGGTCAGTTTCCTTAAACAGAATTAAAAGGTCAGTGTTCTAAATGAATGGATGTATTGATCTTCACCAGAGGTCCAGTAAGTAAACCCTCCTTCACTGCTGAGGTCCAAACAAATACCTGCAAATACAGTTTGAGGCTTTTTGCCAGACTAAAGTAATCAGTTTAGATCACATTTTTATTTAACGTTTAAATTGTTAACAGACTTCAGTCACATGTTTTTAGCATAACTAATCTTTTTTGAACACTTCCTCCGTCTTCCAGGCTGTTTTTTTTTCAAAATCATTAATAAACTGAAAACAGCCAATAACAGGACAAAGATGGAAAACTCAGTGCAATAAACTCTTCATCTCTAAATTATGTCAATAAAAACAAAACACCCTCAAAGAAAACTCAATAAACTGCTAATTTTGTCTAAATAGTGCTTAACAATCACTTGGAAGCACAAGAAAGCACGAAAAAACAAATATGAAAACCCACATTATGCAACAACATGGATTTAGTGTCCTCCAAAATTCAGTGTGAAAAATCCACACTCCTCTTTCAATGCCACATTTGCTCGTACAGTAGGTCAATAAGTTCCATCTGCAGAAATCCAGTATCTGCCCACCTGTAGATCTGTTCAGTCCCCACAGAAAATGTGGTGACATTTCTGAACAAAGATTCTGAATGAAAAGAAGGAGCTGCTCGCAAGGATGATGACAATGATTAGGCCGAAGGCCCAAGAGGTCAGAACAAGAACCAGAAGTCTCCAATCAGTTTCAACATGAGAGGAAACGTCTCTCATCCTGAACTCATGTCATTACTAGAAAATATGTACAGTCTTGCTCATCTTCCTCTGGAGAGACTGGGCAGCTGCTACCAAATGACACAGAGCGGTTTTTATCTTGTCATTTTAACCTGCACTCATTTAGAGGAATCCCTTTCCCATTCTGTCAAAAGACTTCCCAGTCCGGATAGAAGCCTCTCCCATTCTGGATTTATGAGGTAAATTCTTAAAGTAGACTATTTAACCCTTTTTGTTGTGTTGCAGTCTACCGATTAGAAAGTTTTAGTTACATGAATCTGTTTGTCATCAGGTTCCATTACTTTCTTCACACATGGCATCTGAACGCACAAAATAATGTTTTATTAAATATTGGGTATTTTAGGGAACTTGTGTACACCCATGGTGTTCCTGGTCAAAAATGACCGCTGTATGGCTTCCATGGCAACACACCACAGGAACCTAGGATTTTGACCCCATGGGAACCACACTTGTTGGTAATTTTCAAAAACAACCACATCATCGTTTCAATGATATAAACAACTTTCTCACAGTTCTGGTATATGAAGCTTTTTTTGAGGCTTTGCTCACAGTTCATTCTGTAGCAGCATGACGACAAAGTGATATGAGCTCAGGTCAGTGAGGCCATTAATAGAAAATGGAAGTTGAAAACATGGAATGTTCACAAGAACTTGAGTTGATAAAAAGATGCAACACAACATTAGGTAATAATATATGTATAATTATGGATTTATAATCAGCTATAATGGAGCGGTAACACCAAACTAGTTAAAAAGAAACAAACACAACAGGAGGG
>CM075198.1:24936906-24961906 GCA_037577475.1 Chaunax sp. Z400 | reverse complement strand
GCGGCGCAGACTTTGGGTGGTTATGTGGGATTTAGCTTTCTTTTTTTTTCTTTTCTCTTCTTTAGCTTTCTTTTATAGACACGTGGGTTTTTTTTTTGTTTGTTTTGCTGTCAGGCACTGGATAGAATGATGTGGAGGCAGTTTAGAAAGCTGTCCATGTGAGGTAGCATTGTGGACTGTTAGCTAGAGAGTCCAGCTAAGGTAAACTCGATAGGCCCTCAAAGTGCCTGAGGTACTATACTGTATGTTTACATGTATTTTAATGAAACATACTTAATAAAAATATCTTCAATCAAAATTTTAGTTTCAATGTGTTTAAAGCAGAAACTCAAATCATATTTTCTTTGCCACTCTAGGGAAATTCATTTTCAGGTGCTCAGTCAGTCAGTCTTTACACTTAAAGAATGTATGTTGTTCAATCAACGCAAACTAATTAATTGAACTTTATTTTCAATTTAGCTAATAACTGAGTGAATAAAAGTCATATTCTCTACAAAAAAAGGTTCCCGGGTCATGTGACTACAGCACAGCACTGAAACGTTACTCATCGTTGACCAAACCCAACGCTGCGTAATGTAGTTTTGCTAACAAATGCTAATGCAGCAATACAAAGAAACTTGTAAAAAAAAATGATCCACCCTGTGTTTCCTTGTAACACTTGATGTTGTCGGCATGGAAATTTTCACAAGAAAACATAGCCGACATGGTGCTTAAAACACGTAACAGGAAATACCCTGATGTCTGTTCATTAACTTCTGTTAGCGACTTTCAATACAGTAAACTACAGGCACAATATCCCAAGACATTTATTCCACATAGTCATTCTTACTGAACTGGGCTGAGCTGATGGCCTTAAACGAACATGAAGTCTGTCTTTGTGCGTAATACGCTGGATATCGTGAGAAATGCATGATTGCTCTGGATACAAGATCATTTGATTTGGGATTGATTCACTTTATCCTAACATGAGTTAAACATGTACATGTACTCTCTATCCTAACATGAGTTAAACATGTACATGTACTCTCTCTATCCTAACATGAGTTAAACATGTATGTGTACTCTCTCTATCCTAACATGAGTTAAACATGTATATGTACTCTCTCTATCCTAACATGAGTTAAACGTGTACATGTACTCTCTCTATCCTAACATGAGTTAAACATGTACATGTACTCTCTCTATCCTAACATGAGTTAAACATGTATATGTACTCTCTCTATCCTAACATGAGTTAAACATGTACATGCACTCTCTCTATCCTAACATGAGTTACACATGTACATGTACTCTCTCTATCCTAACATGGGTTAAACATGTACATGTACTCTCTCTATCCTAACATGAGTTAAACATCTACATGTACTCTCTCTATCCTAACATGAGTTAAACATCTACATGTACTCTCTCTATCCTAACATGAGTTAAACATGTACATGTACTCTCTATCCTAACATGGGTTAAACATGTGCATGTACTCTCTCTATCCTAACATGAGTTAAACATGTACATGTACTCTCTCTATCCTAACATGAGTTAAACATGTCCATTTACTCACTCTATCCTAACATGAGTTAAACATGTACATGTACTCTCTATCCTAACATGAGTTAAACATGTACATGTACTCTCTCTATCCTAACATGAGAAACAATAGTGTTAAATACATAAAAGATGTTTATTAATCCTACAGATGGTCATTTAGTCTGTTTAGTCTGTTGTTTTTCAGTGTACAGCATCTCATTGAATGGATTGCCTAAAGTTCCCAGAGGATGAATCCTAACCTTTGGTTCACCTCACTTATGCTCAAGCACTTCGGAGTGAAATATCTGAACATGAATCTGTAGTTAATGTGGAACATTGAGATAGAGATACGAATAATGATATACTTGCTTATTCTTGCCGTTCAATAGAGGAAAAAGGTAAGGTTACTGAAAAATAAGCTTTGGCAGCCTTAATTATAACAATATTGCGTAATAATAATAATAATAATAATAATAATAATAATGCCTGTATGTATTGTTCATTTAACTGAGAGAAAAAATCTGATTTATCAGGGATCAGCATGTGAATAAATGACAAATGCAGAAGGCATCATTTAAACAGTGCCTCACTGTCGTTTGTTCCTCCTTCTTACATGTTTATTATTTATTATTTATTTATATAGCACGTTTAATAGTGTTTGTTGATGTTGCATGCTTTAGAGAGTTACTACACTTTATATGTTCTATTCTATTCTATGGGGCGTTTAAAGGTGTCCTGTATCTCACAAAATACTATTGTGGAGGAAAGTTATTTCATGTGTGGATGAACATTTTTGTGTAATCTTGTGCCTTCTTGTACTGTAGTGCACACAGGTTTGTATGGGGGTGGGAATGGTTGGATGCACACGAAGTACATTACAAGAATTCACAGCAGAGTCAGGGTTCTTGTCCTGCATCTCACTTGTTGGGATGTTTAGACGGTAAATAGACTTCCTGACTGACCACTCAAAACATTTAACAACATAAGACAGCATTCAACCATTTCATGCACTGGTGGCAGAAGCTACCATGCGAAGCACCACCTGCTCTTTAACATTCACATGATCACTCCCCCACATCACTGGAACAGCTGAAATTAAGTAATATTCTATATTTTTTATTATCAAATCTCATGATATAATGTGTCTCCATTGTTGTCTCGAACAACTCTGTTGTCTGGGTTCCTTTGTTTTTGTTCCCTTTTCTTCTTCCTTAATTTAATCAGGAAATTATCGCTGGGAAATGTTCTCTCTTTCAGGAACACCCTGTCCTCTCAGTCCCTCACGTTCACACTTGGAAGCTGCGCAGTACGACTTCTTACCTGCTTGATACTGTGCTGCTCAAGTGGAGCTATTGGAGGGGGGGGGGTCCTTCTCAAGAACCCCTCGTGGTGCAATAATGGGTCAGTTGCTGCTCTTCTGTCTTTGACTGCCAGGTCAGGGATTGAGCTGAGGATCTTTGTCTCATAAGTCTGCTTATCCTCCTTTCCCAAAATGTTAACCAAGCACTTAGAATTAGCTCAAATCTGTGTCGAGAGTGAGTAAAATATGATAAATATATAGCTTTCCATTTATATTCATATACTTACATAGCGAGGGTCATGAACTGCATTTGGCCCTTGTAGGGGCCATGAACTATTATCTTTATATGTTCACTTTCTACATTAATGCTATTTTCATCAGCATAGACTCCTTAAAACATTGGGGGTCTATCTTCTCTCCACCACAATGTGGTTCACAGCACAATTGCTTCTGAACAACATGCTCGTTGTTTAAGTAGTCAGTCAACCTGCACCCAGCTGTATGCCCACCATGGCAGTGTTAATGAGGTGTGGAAAGGCCTGTTGCTAATTTGAGATAACATTGACCAGCAGAAATCTTGCCTGTAAGTCAATCAGCTATGACATCATCTGAATCTACATGTTCATTTTCATCCACCCAACTCTTTGGGATCTCAGGTAACAAACAAAAATACTAGTTTTAGAGACAAAAAAAGTACAGAAATGACTCCTTGCATCTAATAGAAGGTGTTAATTATCCTCCAACAGCTCCAAAGTTACCCCCTGTACCTCTACTGGCTGGACAGCATGGGATCCAGGTTGTTTGAAGGCTGGTTCACTGAGCAGAGATGATGGAGTGTGAGAATAATCTCATTCTGTAGAAAGGGTGAAGTATGAGTTACACTAACCTGCAAAGAACAAACACAAACAGACAAATGCTTTGTGTTGTGTGATTTTCCACTGTCTCTCATTTAAATGCATTAAAGTGTAATTGTTAAATATATCTGGTACTTTCTTGCACTAATGGTGAATCTTACAGTTTCTAGACACTCTTTTTTGATTCAAAGTAGAGCCTTTCTGCCCGAGGAGTGTATGAATCTCAAACTGCTATCTGAGGCATTACTCTGAGGCAAATGAAAAGAGTTAAACAGTCACAAGACCATTTTGTTTGTCCTTTGGAAATAGCCAAATCAATATCTGTCTACATGCATCAGATCCATCTTCTGCTCTGCAGCTGCTGTGATGGAAAATAGATTTTGTTGATTGCTACGGCGTAATAGATAGCTTCAAACAGTGAGGATGACCTTCACTTCATCAAGCCTTGATCTCAGCAGCGACAATGGACATCAACCAGCTTGGTGGGACAGGGTCAATTCACTCCTGAGTTCATTTTGATTTAGGGGGTGAATTACGGCTGCAGTATGATCGTTCCAATCTGAACATGCCAGGATGGGGAAACAATTGATATATGGGGTGTGAAAGGCTTTGGATTTATATTGGACATGGAGAGCTGACTTCATTGGGGATTGAATGAAGCAGGAGGCACTCAGCTGTGTTTAGATAAAAAGGTGGAGGACAGAGCAAAAGCAGGTAGGTAAGGTCTACCAGGAGCTGAGTTTAACTGGGTCAATCTACACTAAATACAACAAACAAGTTACAGATTGATTCAAGTTTAAAATTGATTTAATGATGAGAGAGAAATATGAGTCTGTTAATTACAACAAAATGCACTTCATTTGTGTCATTTAAAGTAGTTAAAATGTGTGTTGTTTAACTGATGTGTGCCTGTTTGATTTAAAATGCATCATCTCAAATAAAAATATGAACATATGAACATGAGTGGCTGTTTATTCAGACTCAATGCATTTTCTCATTTATAAAGTAGCCTATTTAAACTTATTTGACCATATCTATAAAGTATTTAAATATGTACAGTATGTATTATCAATAAGCATACAGTGGAGTTGTAATTTAAATGTATATCACTTTGAAATGGCTGGCTTACCTATTCAAGATAACATGATGATGCAGTAAAAATGGTCAGAAATGTTCTTTTATGCACAAATTGTTAATCTAGCAATTTATAGATAAGATCTATTGAGATTTGGGTCGGGATGGTTTGTCATTTTAAAAATGTAGGTCCCCAGAAACCACTGGGAACCACTGAATTCGAAGACTCTTAGTGATTTTTACTGTGAAAAAAATATGAAACACCTGCTGGATTTGCTGCTGAATGGATTTGTTTGGGAGAAGAGGGACATTTTAGCATTAATATGTCATGTAAACATACCAACAACAGAGACACACATTCTATTATAATGTTGTGGGCCTAAAACCCACCAGTTTCCTACCTCTCTCAGCTCGTATTAAAAGGTTGTCTAATCAACACAAACAGCTATCAAAGTCGAAACAGTGGTTCAGCTTCGACAAAGCCTGTAAAGAATTTACAGTAGTGTCACAAAAATGACAGAAATACATGACCTGAAGATTCAATAAGTGGTTCTATACGTCAGGTTATTTCACTTGAATGGACACTCATTAACTCCTTTTATTTTTTCACACGTGCTCCTCAGATGATCCCATGTCCTTATTTAGGAAGTCTTTCTGCTGACTGTGCTCATGACCTTTTAAGTCGTAATGTGGACATTCGGAGGATTCACATTAAGGTCACATGTGTGTCATTTCCCCACCCAGTACTATTGTGGGTCATTATGGGTCATTGAGATCACATGGGTCAAAAGACTAAAGGTGTGAATGGTGGTGAAACTGAGAAAGGGATGTCAGGACGGTAATGTATGTGGGTGACAGTTGATGGCGTAGGCCAGTGGTTCCCAAAGTCGCAGGAGGTTTTTTTTGGGTTGCCAAATAAAATAGTAATGATTCTATTTGACTATTATTCTATATTTATATCTGCAGTACATCTTTCAGCCACATGAGGGAGCGTGTTTCTAGCTCCACCACACATGGAGTTCAGCCAATCACAGCGTGACATTGGAGCCAGCAAGGCGGTGCCTTGTTCAGAACTCGTTTTGGTTTGTACCTACAGTACTAACCATAAACTAAGGTATTAGGATAGTGTTTAAAATCTGTGATTCTACTTCATCTGATTACAGAGTTTTTGATCCAATGCATATCCAGAGCAGCAGCAACAGAGACTTCTCTGGTATTCCCCTTATAGTTGGTTTACTTATCAGATAATTAGAGGGTTGGAATATTCTGAGGAGTGTGTATTATGTAATGAATAAAGTCTTCACTGCAATCCATCAGTCTGTTGTGTTTATTAAAATTCTATATTCTGTTTATGTCATATTTTAGATTAAAATAAAATCATTTATATGAGATATAAACATCATCTTACATGAGATATATAAATGATTTTACATTGAAATATAATAATTTCACATGAGATATATGCATCATTTCACATCAGCTTTATTCATCGTTTTACATGAGGAATGCAAAAACACAATTAGTCCTCCACATTGGGACGCAAACAACAACAAAATGGAGTCATGATCCTTTTGAAGAATCGACGAATCCTGTGGAGAAACTTTCTTGGTCGACCAGAGGAGGCTGACACATCAGGGGCAAAACCTGGAGGTTCAACCCCATCTGAAGACCCGGCAGCCAAAATGTCATCATCAGACCATTGATGTTCTCCTCCATCAGATGCTCCAGCAGCTGCTTCATCTCCATCCATGTCTTCATCCTGAGCCCCATCAGTAGAGCAGACGTCTGGATTTTCATGATGTGAGACAGGAGGTACGTCTCCATCACAGTTCCAGGGCTCGCTCATGGAGGCTTGGGAGGCGGCCAGACTGGAACAAGAATGACAATCAGTTAGTCAATCAATCAATCAAACCATCAGTCCACCCAACCATATGTGACGTCTACTACCAGATAAACAGTCACTTACTAGGCTCAGGGCTCCTCCTGGTGCAGCGGGCCCCGAACTCCTCCTGGTGCAGCGGGCCCCGGGCTCCTCAGCAGGCCCAGGGCTCCTCCTGGTGCAGCGGGTCTCCTCAGTTCCCAAATGCTGACAGAGTCTTGTTAAAAGAAGAGGTGATGCAACACAGTGGTAAACATGACCCTGTGGAACTTTATTGTAACGTGTTGCTGGCATCAAATTCTAAATGAGGATTGAATTTTAAACAACAATGACCTTTTTCTGTTTCAACATTTAGAAAATGATGTCTTTGTGCTGTTTTCAATGACATATGGGGTTTAAATGATTTACAAATCATTACATACTGTTTTTATTTACCGTTTACACAGCGTCTCAACTTTTTAGGAAATGGGTTTGTAATAAACTTTATTTATGTAGCACTTATCAAACAAAGTACAGTAGAACATTTACAATAAAAATGTTAACAATTAAACAATAGAACAATTAATAAAATAAAACAGAAATGAAACAAGAACATCTTAGTACAATAAAAGGGAACTCAGATATAATCAGGATATTCTTTCTGATGAACATGTTTTAAGATGAGAATTAAAGAAGGCAGCGACTCGGACAGCCTTATCTCCTCAGGCAGGTCACTCCAGAGCTTAAAGGCCCTGATAGCAAAAGCTCTATGGCCTTTAGGTTTCAACCTGGACTGAGGGACAGACAGAAGGTAACAGCCTGAGGATCTCCAACTATGGTGAGGCTCATATGGGAATAAAAGTTCAGAAATGTCATCAGGAAGCAGGTCATGAAGAACATTAAAAGTGTTCAATAAATTAATAATTAAATTAATAAATTGTGCTAAAAGAAACAGGGAGACAATGTAAAGAACGGTGTAATACGGTCATACTTTTTAGTTCTAGTTCAGTTTTGCATCTGTATCTCCTTTGAATGTAACACCAGGTTTACACATTGTAGAACAGGACTGGAAACAAAGCCAAATGACTTTTAACTGCACTTTAATGTATAAAAAACCCTCAATTATTAATAAATATTTTTTGTAAATCGAACAAGGACTATATGAACAGTTTCTATACACACAAACCAATTATATCATACAGAAAGGAATTATTGTCATTATTATTATTATTATTATTGGTATGTGTTTTGGTGGGAAAGGGGATTGTTTTTCCTTTTGTTTCATGCAGTATGAATGTTAATCTTGCTTTGCAAATGCTGTCCAGTTTTAAAACTGTGCTGCCACTAATATGAAATATATTCATGTGGTGATGGATTATCTATGACCATCATTGCTGATGGTTTTGGAATGTACCACTGCTCCAAAAATGAAGGGAACACTTCATCATCACAGTATAACACCAAGTCAGTTAAACTTCAGGGATATCAATCTGTCCATTTAGGAAGCACAAGTGATTGTGAATCAGTTTCACCTGCTTTGGTGCAAATGAAAGTGACAGCAGGTGTAATGGAGAGGAAAAAGCAAGACAACCCACAAAAAGGGAATGTTTTACATGTGGTGTCCACAGACAGTTGTTCTCTCCTCATCCTTCCTGACTGATTCTTCTCTAGTTTGGTGTTTTGCTAGTGTCCTTGTCACTACTGGTAGCATGAGGCGGAACCTGCAGCCCAATCAGGTTAGTCCAGCTCTTCCAGGATGGTACATCCATACAGGCGGTCGCAAGAAGGTTTGCTGTGTCTCCCAGCACAGTCTCAGGAGCATGGAGGAGATACCAGGAGACCGGCCGTTACACAAGGAGAGCTGGACAGGAAGGAGAAGGGCATCAACCCAGCAGCAGGACCGGTATCTGCTCCTTTGTGTGAGGAGGAACAGGAGGAGCACAGCCAGAGCCCTACAAAATGACCTCCAGCAGGATGCTGGTGTGCATGTTTCTGACCAGACTGTCAGAAACACACTACACGAGGGTGGCATGAGGGCCCGACGTCCTCTAGTGCAGTGGTTCCCAAAGTCTGGGTCGCAACCCACAGGTGGGTCGCGGGAGGTTTTATTTGGGCTGGCAAATGAAATAGTTATGATTCTATTTGACTATTATTCTATATTTATATCTGCAGTACATCTTTCAGCTACATGAGGGAGCGTGTTTCTAGCTCCACCACACATGGAGTTCAGCCAATCATAGCGCGACATTGGAGCCAGGCAGGCGGTGCCTTGTTCAGAACTCGTTTTGGTTTGTACCTACAGTACTAACCATAAACTAAGGTATTAGGATAGTGTTTAAAATCTGTGATTCTACTTCATCTGGTTACAGAGTTTTTGATCCAATGCATATCCAGAGCAGCAGCAACAGAGACTTCTCTAGTTTTCCCCTTATAGATTTAATAATCAGATATTATGTATGAATATTAAGGAATGTTTCATTTGTACACTGCCATCGTTATGTACATTGTCATACATGGCTTACAATTTGCCATTTCAAATTAGTGGTAAATGAGAATTTGTATACTGTACATGGAGCTTTGCCACATCAGCATAATGCACATTTTATCTCTTTAATCAGTCCAACAATACAATCAGGCTTTCTTCAATACTTTGTTGTTCTGTTTTACTCATCATAAGTATTAGTCACTAAGGTGTATGTGTGCCCCAGGCTAATGATATTTTATTGCAGCATACTTTATAAACAGAACAGCTGTATTGATTTTAACCCTTCTCTTTGGAAGGAAGATGAAGCAGTCTTTTATTATATATCTGAATATCTCTCTTGTAACTTCATGTTTTTGGTTTGAAGTACATGAGTGCATTAAGCTGTGTCAAGATCTTCTCTGATGCAGATCTGTGTTGGAAAAAGAAAACCATGTCTGCATGTTCAGACTGCTGGGGTTGAACACGTTTTACTCCACTGAATTTCAACGTGAAGACTGAGCAAATGTAATAACTGTCATTTCAGCTTAGTGGTATATAAGTACTGCACTTCCTCAAATAAAAAGTAGTAATCAATTAAACATCTGGTCTCAAGTAATGGCTGGAGCTGTGGTCACCATGAGGAAATACAGGCTGTTTCCAATGGTGACTTTTATGCAATGTACATTCTAGATTAGCATCATATATGTTTCATCCATCTATTTTAGTTCATGTGTGTTAATGTCCCACACAAACTGTATTTCCTCATTGAAGTTCAACATGTTCCTGTTAATGTTTCACAATAAAAGCCTTGTTGAGAAACAGAGAGTTTCTAGCCACTGAAATGCAAAGTGTTTTTGAATTTGAACTGTTGAGTTTGAACAGCATAATGCAGTTAACAAAGCAAACACTGATCACAGAACAAGGAGGAATCAAATATGACCAAATATATGACTTATCAGACAGAGGGAATTAAACAAAAGGTCTGTCTCTAAGCCCCTTTTTCCCAGCGTGGTCCAGGCAGGACTTTTTCGCCTTTATTATGCCTCATTATTCTGTGTGAAAGTTACAACGATGTATGGGAGTTGTTGTTATTCCATCTGTGAGCTGGAAGTGGAGGTAGTGAGAGCGTGGATTCCATGTCTGTACAAAAGGAGGAAGTTGGTGAGGCGGAACAACAGGATGGGTTTCTGATGTTTTGACCTATCAACAATCACACACCTCTTTCAGTGTAATAAAAAAAAGGAGGTGTCGAGGAGTCTTCATTGTGGCCCTATTGCACAATCTCTATGTAAAAGCGGCTGCTGATGAGCTTCACATTAAGTTTGGGCAGCCGCTGCAGGTGATGTGAACAAAGGTCTTAGACACTGTTTGAGGTATTTTTTTAGGAGACAGAGGTGTGCTAGTATTCAACGCGGACTATGCAGAAATGCCATTATTTCCTCCACCAATGAGAGTTGAAGGAGGTAATGTGATCCCTTATGTTTGTTTGAAAAGCTGAAAACAGATTTTAGTTAAATTTTGTTAATTTTGTTCATCTTTGGCAAAGAAAGACTTGAATAAACTGCAAGGAGAATCTGGGTATGGATGCTTCTGGGTCACCTTTTCACTTTTTTCAACATTGTGAGATATGACCTCTATTTTTCTCAGCAATGGACAACACATGATGTTCCACCACTTTGAGCAATTGGATTTAAATCAGTATTATAATCTAGATGGATTAAAATCCAGATCAGGGATGTGAAAATTTAAATTTACATGAGTCAGTTCTTCCTATAGGACTAGATGATTCAATCCCTTGGTAGTGGGTACCACCAAGGATGACCTGAGATAAAGCAGATTCAGGGTGATTCAAATGGATTTCAAGTATCTGTGAAAGGTGAAAAGTTATGAAAAATAAATACAGATCTGCCATTAAGGATAATCACATTTTGTTGGTAACTCATAAACTACTGATGATGAACATCCATCCATCCATCCATCTTCTTCCGCTTATCAAATGAGATCAGATCAGATCAGATTCAACTTTATTGTCATTGATCATAGTACAAGTACAGAACAGTGATGACGAAATGCAATTGGCATCAATCCAGAAGTGCAATAGAAGCAGTAAAGTGCAGAGAAATGCATAATGTACAGTGTGATATGTACAAATAAATACAGGGCTAATATGGGTAAAATATGGTATTGAGATATGGGTATGACTATTAGAGATAGATAAGTGGATATGGATACAATGTAGATAGGATGTATGTAGAGTACATCATGTTGACACTATACATATTTACACTATACTATATACAGGATACAATATTTACAGTGTATGCAGGTAGTGCAAATTTCCAGTGCAAATGTCCAGTGCAATGATTCAGGGGTGTGGCCTGGGGTGGGGAGGGTGGGGTTATGGAGCACGGTTCAGCAGGGTAACAGCCACAGGGTAGAAGCTGTTCCTGAACCTGCTGGTCCTTGTGCATACAGACCTGTAGCGTCTCCCAGAGGGAAGGAGGGTGAACAGTCTGTGGCCGGGGTGAGAGCTGTCCCTGACGATGATATGTGCCCTCCTCAGACAACGCTTTCGATGGATGTCCTCAATGGTGGGGAGTGAGGAACCGGTGATGCGCTGGGCGGTTTTCACCAACTTTTGCAGCGATTTGCGGTCCAAGACAGAGCCGCTGTTGTACCACACTATGATGCAGTTGGTGAGGATGCTCTCAACAGTGCAGCGGTAGTTCTCCAGGATCTGAGGAGTCCTGAAGTCCACAATGAGCTCTTTGGTTTTACTGGTGTTCAGTGCCAGATTGTTGTCAGCGCACTACGCTGCTAGGTGCTGGACCTCCTCCCCATAGGCTGACTCATCGTTGTCACTGATGAGGCCGACCACCGTGGTGTCATCTGCAAACTTGATAATGGTATTGGAACCATGTAAAGGTGTGCAGTCGTGAGTGAAGAGGGAGTAGAGCAGAGGGCTCAGCACACGGCCCTGTGGGACGCCGGTGTTCAGGATGAGGGTAGAGGAGGTTTGGTTGTTTATCCTAACAGACTGGGTCGGTTAGTTAAGAAGTCCAGTATCCAGTTGCAGAGGGCGGTATTGATGCCCAGGTCACGGAGTTTGTTGATGAGTTTGGAGTGGATGATGGTGTTGAATGCTGAGCTGAGGTCTATGAACAGAATTCTGGCATAGGTGTTGTTGTTGTCCAGGTGTAAGAGGGTGGGGTGTAACGCTGTGGAGATGGAGTCCTCAGTACACCTGTTCTGTCTGTAGGCGAACTGGAGGGGGGCAGCGTGGGGGGCAGGGTGGGTTTGAGGTGAGCCATTACCAGCCTTTCAAAGCACTTCATGATGGTGGAGGTCAGTGCTACAGGGCGGAAGTCATTAAGGCTCATCGCGTTTTGGTGGTTTGGCACAGGCACGATGGAGGTGGTCTTGAAACACGTGGGGACAGCTGCCTGGGCCAGTGACAGGTTGAAGATGTCAGTGAGGACATCAGTCAGCTGTTCAGCGCAGGACCTGAGTACACGTCCAGGCATGCCATCAGGGCCAGCAGCCTTACGTGTGTTAGTCCTGCTCAGTGCGGCACACACCTCGGAAGGGGAGAGTGAGGGGGTGGTGGTCAGTGGGGGGCACAGCTTTGATGGCCACTTCAAGGTTGTCTCTGTCAAAGCGTGCGTAAAAGCTGTTGAGTTCGTGGGGTAGGGAGGGGCTGTTGCTTGGAGGGGATGCGTTGTCCAGGTCCGGGTCACGGGGGCTCAGCAGAGAAGCCCAAACCTCCCCCTCTCCAGCCACCTCCTCCAGCTCTTCTGGGGGTACACCGAGGCGTTCCCAAGCCAGCCGAGAGATATAATCCCTCCAGCCTGTCCTGGGTCTATGCCGGGGTCCCAGAAGGACCATGCACGGAATACCTCCCCAGTTAGGCATCCGGAAGGCATCCTAACCAAATGCCAGAACCACCTCAGCTGTCTCCTCTCGATGTGGAGGAGCAGCGGCTCCACTCTGAGCCCCTCCAGAATGACTGAGCTCCTCACCCTATCTCTAAGGGTGAGCCCAGACACCCTACAGAGGAAGCTCATTTCAGCCGTTTGTATTCATGATCTTGTTCTTTCGGTCATTACCCTGGAGGGTAAGAGGAACGTAGACTGACCGGTAAATCCGGAGCTTTGCCTTGTAGCTTAGCTCCCTTTTCACCACTACAGACTGATACAGAGTCCACATCACTGGAGATGCTGCCCCAATCCGTCCATCAATCTCCCCTCCATTCTTCCCTCACTCGCAAACAAGACCCCGAGATACTTGAACTCCTCCACTTGGGGCAGCAACCAGGATCCAGTTGACCTCGCCCGGATCGAAGACACCAGGGCCCCACCCTGGAGGAACCATTGGAGTCCGGTGGGATGTGGATCGGGCGGCAGACAAATCTTTGCTGGACCGATCACCACCTGCCAAAACTGGCTTTGGGGACGTAATGATGAAAACATGATTCTAAATGCTAGGAGTATGTTTTCAGGGTCAAGGAATTGGGAGTTTACAGGAGGGCCTAAGGAATCTAAACTGGGAATCCAAGCAGAACACTTTGGTAATGAACACATCCTTTCCTTAATTTTGTGTGTACATAGGTGGTCTGTTACAAAATATAATGTCAGCCATTCCAAAGTACTTGTCCTGATGCATTATTAATCAGAAGTCTAGACAGCAACTGATTCAGATGCATTTGAAACTGCATTTAGTACTTTTTTGTGAACTAAACAGTTCCACTTTCTTCTATTCTTTAAGATTGTAAATACCTCCAGAACCAGGCATGACCAGTGGTGTGACCCCATATTTTTCACTTTAACATGATTTTCTCTGTCGTATGGAAAATTTGACATTTTTTCAAGTCTGTCTCCCAACACACACAGTTCCTAAATGCTGCATTTATACAAAAACAAATCTTAGTCTAAAGCACATGGTCTGTTTAAATGACACAACTGCATTTAGGGTGTATTATACTTCCTTATGCTAGTTAAATATAATCTGGGCACAAAGTAAGGCATTAGATACAAAGGGGTTGTATTTAGTCCCTTAAATATGTGTGTTATGGGTGACAGGTATGGGGCTCTTGGCCAGTGGTCCCTTTGCCCCCCAAATCCTCTGTCCATGCATGATATGCATGGATTGCAGTCTACAGTCCAGCAGGACCACATAATTGATCATCCTGATTCAGATTATTGAGGAAAATAATAATACATTACATGCTGCTCTTGAAATTTAAAATGGAGATTATTACATCTGAATTTCCCCTGAATTCCCTCCAGGATTTCGTGGGCCTTTTTTTTTGGATTGTTGCGACCTAAAATAACTGATTTTGCGACAGCTGGGAATCAAACCACTGACCTTCTGATAGGTGGGTGACCGCTCTACCTCTGAGCCACAGCCACCAAGTTCGGGGATTAGTGGTTTTACAGAGTCCCAACTGTTTTGGAACTGGGGTTGTAAATAAACATAAACTCACAAAAGAACAGCCTCTCACTTCTCTCTGTTGCTTGTTGGCCTTTTCAGCTCAGTCTCATCTGCCAAATTAAAATCTCACTCATACCCATCTCCTGAAATGTGTCCAAATTAAAAGCCAAACAAAAGCCAAACTGCAATACAGTTGAAGTCATTGAATCACAGCCACAAGCTGAGATGTTTTTATAATATGTGTGTTTTTTGGGGGGGGGGGTTTGTAGTAGTTTATGGGTTAAAACTTCCTCGTAAGGGTGCTCCATAGCTCACCTGCCAGAACATGCATCCCATGTATAAAGGCCTGTCCTTAGCAACAGACCATGGCTGCAGCTCGTCCTTGTCACTTCAGTTCTTATGTTATCAATAAAGTCACACATAAAGTCCCCAAAAAACACTAAAAGAAATCCACATTTAGGACGAACGCCTTCCAATTCAAATGTAATAATAATTCAACTCACACAAAATTGTCATATCCATTTTAAAGTTAATAAAAGCACTAAGGTGATGACATTTGTATCTACCACTATGGATTTCCAACCAAACATGACAACAGACATTTTTACCCTGTGAGTCGAGACTTTCCTGTGAAATCCATCACTATTAGGCATTGACTTTGCATTACTGTGTGTGTTGAGTGAATGTAGACCACAGATGGCTGCAGAGTGAACTTCTATGCTGGGATATCCTCACAGGCTAATTTCCCTACATTATGGTGACAGCTGATGTCTATAATCACAGAAATACTGTTAAAAAAAGAGAAATAAAAAACAAAGCAGAGACAGAACAGATGACCTTGAAGTGCAGTTTATCGTTTGATAATAGATCAAAATGTACAAAGACGTCACCTTCTGACCAATCAGTTCTGTGGACCATGTCAGTATCATTCATAGATCGAGCATAAGAGGTGTTCAGCTGTGGAGAAGACCTTCTCCTGTCTTCTTCATTTCTTTTTTTTCATGTCGGCTGAAAGCAATTTCAAAACCATTTCATTGTGCTTTTGAATACTGATATCATTCTACAACAGAGACTGGGTGAAACACTGTATTTGACCTACTTACAAGATGTGAAAGTACTGCTTTGAATTGCATTTTGAAATATATTTTTATTTGTCTCTTTGACACAGCAGGAGTAACAACTGAAAGAGTAAGGATACAATTGTCAAACACAGCAGGAGAGGAGTCAGAGGAGGAGTCAGCTCTATATAGGGGTGACTGTGGCTTAGATAAGAGCGGCCGTCCACCTAGCAGGAGGTCAGCGGTTCAATCCCCAGTTACCCCAGTCTACATGTCAAAGTATCCTTGAGGAAGATACTGAACCCCACATTGCTCCTCAGGGATGGGTCAAATGCAGAGATCAAGCTTGACTACATTGTACTGTGTATAAATGTATGTGACTAAATAAAGCTTCTTCTTATCTACTCATGCCTAAAAGAAAGGGCAGTGATATAAGAAGCCTATTCATTAAAGCATTACAACATTTCTTCCCAGCTGTACTTCCTGCATTTGGCAGCTACAGCTGTGTTGCGTGTAGCCTGGATTGTGTGTTTAGCTTTTTTATATTGGTCTGATATCATAGTTATACTGCTCTTGGTTTGTGAGAGAAATATGCTGCTTTCTCTACCAGGGTTTTGACCATGTTTGTCATTGGTGATACTCTGGAAAACCCACTAGATTTATTTGAATGAGTTCATGGCTATTTCGGGAAAACATGGGTTGACTTATCAAGTTGATTTGACTGATGACAGGAAGATATCCTGGGGATGGTGAGCTTGTTTTGTAGTCCAGACCTGAGACAGTGGAGATCTGAGGTTTAGGTACTAAAAATAAGGACAGGATCCAGAGTCTGTGGAGCTGAGTTCAGTCCAAGGCTGAACTGAAGTCTAAGACATTGTGTGCTAGCCTCACGGCTAATGTACAGTCAGCTATTGTTATTGTTTCGGGCTCATGTTACTTGTACAAGTGTTTTTTGTTTGTTTGTTTGTTGTTGTTGTTTTTTCACCCCAAATAGCCAAAATGCATGATTGGAAATTAGTCATATTTTCAACACACTATTTGTGTCCCTTTGCTGGAATGATTTCATCTGCAACCATGCTACATTAAAAAGTTGCTAAACGTTTGGTGTGAACACATCACGACTGTTTCTCAGTGAACAATCTGACCCCTTATTGGGGTCATGTGGGTCATTAATGAGGACCAGATTGTATGTAGTAGGTTCATCACTCCCTCTTCATTTATGTTTCCCACCCCTCATCTTTCTTTCACCCCCCCGCTCTAGCTCCCTTTCAACTCTCTGTCTCTCTCTCTGCCTCCATCTCTCTCCATTGTCTCTTCATCTTTCCCAATCTGCTCCACATCAGCATTATCTCCCATCTCTGGCTCAGTTCTCAGCCTCTCTGCCGTCTCTCAGCGGGGCATCTTCTGGCTCTCTGCTTCTCGGCGTTATTCTCCCGCCTCACTCTGCTCTCTTCCTGCTTTTATCCAATCATTTGGTGGATCATTTCTCCCCTTTTGTTGGAAGCTGTAAATGTTTAAGTCTTGCTTTGGATTTGATCCTCTATCTGGGTTATGCTGACCTCCAACTACTCCAACATAAAAGGATGTGAAGCTGAAGCTTGAGCCTCTTCACTATTTGAATGTATCTTAATTAAGATCAGACCTTATAGCTCAGATCCACTGCTTTAGCCAAGACATTTACATTGTGGTGAGGCTTATATTAGGTCGGTGGAATGGGCACATCTGTAAAGGCGTTGCTAAAAGCTAAACTTTGCTGCTTAGAAAGAGAGAATCAGAATCAGAAAGCCTTTATTGACATTGTAAGCTCTGCACACAGTGAAATTAGGAGTGATAGTGCTGGTTGTATCTGTTTCATGCACTTCTTGACCTGAACTGAAAAATGAAAACTTGCTCACTGTTTGATTTTCTCTCTAGAGACATTATTTTCAGTTGTGTGTTGTTGTTTTGTTGTTGTATCTTTTTACTTTGTAAAGCACTTTATTCAACCTTGGTTGTTTTTAAATGTGCTATATAAATTAAGTTTGACTTGACTTGACTTGACTTGCTAAGACAAGTGTTGTAAATGCGATAAAGTAAAGTGTGTGAAAAAGAGAGTGAATACCGACCAACACCATAATATTCAATTATTTAGCATAATTTTAGCTTTTAGAGGTTGCAAAGTTGCAAAACAAAATATTGTTACGTTGTGTTTTTGCAGTCATTGGTCTGTCTGTCTATTAGTGTTGTGTCTGTCAAAATGTTTTGAACAGATTTTGATGACATTTTAGAGGTAGGGTATAACCCATGGAACAATGAATTAGATTTTGGGATCATCATCTGGATCAATAATTGTTTTAAGCGTTATTTATTTAATAACCATTTATTCATTTATTTTATATGAACTCAACATGAGAGGAAACATCTCTCTCACCCTGAATTTGTTTCAGTGCTGGAAAATGTGTTCAGTCCTCATCGGGATCCACTTTGAAAATGTCCACCTTCCTCTGAAAAGACTGGACAGCTGCTACCACATCACAAAGAGCTGTTTCTACCTTGTAATTTGAAGTTGAGGCCATTTAGATGTGATGTTATATCAACCAGAAAGGCCATAATATCCCTCTTTCTCTCATCCTCCAAAATCTGAGCAAACTGTCTCACCTTATGATTCTTCTGTGGTGCCAGGAACATTTTGATGTCATTCCTAATAGCCTGTAATCAAGCTAACAAACTGTGACTGTTAAAGCTATGTAAGGTATAACTTTGGCGTTCAGTAGACTTTAACTAACTTTAAAACAGCACCACATGTAAAGGTGAGAATTTCCTGACATTTTTCAGTCAAAATGATATTCATGCCTACTCATGTTAATACTGTATTCCAGGTAACTTGAATGCTGATTAAAAATGCTTAGCTGGCTGTTGAGAAGCATTCACTTTCTGCACACAAAGGTTGCAGCACTATCACTGTATTCAGGAGCACAACAAAGAAATAGTAGTCATGAAATGTGACTTTTGCATATGGCAGTACAAGGAAGACGAGTCATAGTTATGCTGCTGTTAAATCAACCCAATATACACTGAACAAATGGAGTCTGTGTGTTTGTCTGCAATAATGATACATGATGCTGGGTTGTCTCTGCCCTCTGAGCACGTCTTGTCTGTTGGCATTTATTTTATTTTTGGTTTATTTACTTATTTAAAGTCTTTATTTCTCTCTCTAGAGTCTGTCAGCCAATTATTGTGACACTGTGCTTCAGATCTGAACCCATAGAGTCGTGTCTCTATAGTATCTAATGCAGAGAGTGTCTTGCTGCTTCAGAAATAATAAGAAAAAATGGGTTTGGCCTAAAATCAGCAGGAGGAAACATAACATCAGTGTTGAAGGGGAAATGGTGTTCAGCTCTCTTTGCTGATTAGAAAAGAGGTATTTATGTAGCACTTACATAGACCTGAAGTGGACTGTGTGTGTTTGTGTGTGTTTGTGATTCCTCTATATGTAAGCTGTCCGCCATCAAGGCTCATAGACGTTTTTGGCCCATTAAAAACAGCAAATCAAGGCCCTGGAACACCAAAACATACCAAATAATTGCTAGACAAAATGTCAACCATTCTGTAAAATGTTGTACTGCATTCAAAAAGTACACTCGGTTCTATTATTTATTTCTAAAATATCTGAACCACAGTATTGCAGACTTTATGCTTACTTACCCATCTGCCACACTTTACACCATGACTCCTTAACAACTTACTGCATCTCTGAATGCCAGCAGCAGATAAAGTTTTATGCTGCAAAATCATCGTGTATGAATGCAATTCTGGAAGATGGAGGAAATACTTATTATGTGAAGTAAGATCAGCAGACATGTGACTCTATTTATCTATTTATCTTATTTTATCGTGGTTTAAACCCCTTGGTTTTAGAGCATTTAGGGTCACATTTAATCCCTAAATTATTCATAGGTGTTTTGGATGTAACATGACTTAAACCATCAGTGAGTCATCTCCCATTCTATTTAAAAGCCAGGTGGACCTGCACCTGCACAATAACTGCTGCACAGCCCTGTGTGTGTAATAGGTCTACTAATGTGCACATGTTGCAGTCTGCAGATTGCACTGGTTGAGAAACTGATTTAAAATTTTAAATCAGCTGTGTAACAGTCTGAGTTCAGTGGCCAGGTAGTTGTTTCTCAGTGTCTTTGACCATGAAATCCTGTGACAATGAGGATGAGTCTAAAACAGAACCCAATGGACAGGTCCTGCAGTCATGGCTGGATCAGCACCTTGACAGCAGACTGAGACTATCTATAGTTTGTAATGCTAAAAAGCTCCAACAGTTCAATTTAGTCATTACAATCAGCTGCAGAGCACCTCTATTGTGCTCTAAAGTGCTCTGTTATATTTCATTGTGCATTTCAAATTAGTGTCCTCATATGAACGATGTTAAAGCTGGCCTGCTCTGTGCTGCAGGACAAGAGTCCAGAGGGTCAGCTGCAGCGGGGCACAATGTAATGTTTGCCTTACAGTGCTGGTTGTGATCCTATACTGGTCTTCATAGGTGACTGAATTATTATTACCAGGACACCGGTGGTTGAATCAGAGATGATTAATTCAGTAATAGTAAAAGCATGTTTGTCTCTGAGGCAGCCTGGTTGTGTTAGCGTAGGGAGAGAGAACTAATTATTCCAGGTGTTTTGTGTTAAGAACTGATTGCTCTCCCTCCCTCATATTAGGGAGTGTGGTGGACCTTGAGTCTGCCCCAGAGGGCAGGCTGTATGCTGGAGTCTGACTGGAAGAGTCTCAGCCTGGAGACTGGAGACTGGAGAGGGGCGCGACTGGGACTGGTGCTGAACAACGTCTATTGTTTGCATTACTGTTTAAGTTTCTGTTTATGGAGCTGATAAGCTGTTTGTGTTTAAGTTTATTGTTTTAATAAAATAAAGCTAATTACCAAATGTCATCATCCCTGCTGTCTCACTGAGGGAACCAACAATAGTGTTAGCAGGAGACACGACTGCTACAGTTTTATTTATTATTATTGTTGTTGTTAACTTGTAATTTTGAATATGTGTCTAAACTAACCTAGTCAATAATTTAGAGGAGCACAAAAACCCCAGTTTAATAAAGAAAATAAAACATTATCTTGGCATGTTGTATGGAATTGCATCGCTGCTGTCATTACTCATCGACCACAACAGTGCTGGACTTGGAATGGCAACAATATGAGTGCAGAGGATGAGAAAGAAAAGGAAGAGTGTCAGATCTGTGGAAGATTTCATCTGTTCCCAAAATGTGTCTAATAGAATTACATCACCCTGAAAGGAGGGCTGTCATATTGTCATAGTTCTGCCAACATAAGGGAGAATCTTCACTCATTCATGTTACATCTCTTAACTCGGGGCCTTTTCTCCATCCAAACATACCCATCCCAAACATGTTTATTCTTAAATTGCTCAGTCTGTAGTGTTAAAAGATTTGATAAAAACACAACACTTCATTCCACCATTTCTTTATACTTGCTTATTTTGTCTTACTTTAGCTTTCCTGATAAAATCCTTTTGGGGCAGCGTCTAAATCATTTTAGAGTTTCAGTAAAATCCTGAAGACAACAATAAAATCCGAGCTGCTCAAAACCGAGGAACGAAAGTGAAATGTGGAGAAGGGCCATCAAGTTGTGTAAGAAGCCAGGTCTCAATATGTAATGAAACTGACAAGTACATTAAAGCAAAAAAAGGGGATTACAGAGACAGAGAAACGGCTTGGACAATTCAGGTAGGGAAAATGACCTCAAACAAAGAATATGTGCTTTATGAATGTTAAAGTAGGGAGCTGTTTGTCATCTATTTAAGTTATGTGCAGTAAAGACAGCAGAGGCTTTTACTTAACATCACATAAAGCTTCATTTTGCATGGCAGCTGAATGCAGTGATCACGTGCTTCATGTCTTTAGCCTCTGTACTGCATATCTGACTCCTGACTTTTATTGAAAGTTCCTGCCTTCGTCTTGTTGGATTTATTTGTCTACATTAACCCTTGTGGGCCTCACCATTCCATAAACCTTTACATTGACATTTTGTGAATTAAATCACTGAAATGCACCATACGTTCCTCAGTCACTTATGATTGGGTCACCCCTTTATTTCTTTTTCACCTGCTTCCATCAACAATGACTAACTGAGGCTGTTATTTGGTCGAAAAGTAAAATGTTGGATGAATTAAAATTTTAACCTTAAGATGGTGTAACATGAAAACAAGTTGGTTGAGGATGAAAGAAATTAATTTCTATGTAATCAGAGATGAAATAGGATCAAGGTACCATTACTGTTCTTTCCAAACATCACTCCTCATTTACATAAAATACACAGACCTGACAGCACCAGGGATTAATGGAACAGTCATTTTATTATGATTTATATATTGTATAAGTCTGGAATATCACATTTATGTTAGGTGATGATTGTCACATGACGGTGCCAACTTTTTTTTTTACCCCACATCGTCTTTCCTGCTAAAAACCTGTCTTACTTAATCCAGTGCTTTGTAAAACATATTTAGACATAAGCATAACTGCAAAACACACAAAAAACAAAACAAAACACCAGACCACTGAGCAGATTGCACCTTTATTTGCAACAGCCATCATCATTGGGAGACTGGAACAATTTGAAACAGTGAACAACAATGCTGTGCAATTTGTTTCGGCTGCCTCTTTGCAGCCGTTCTACGGTTTCTAACAAAGTCCCTTATATTTTGCACTGTTCTGTGCTAATAAATGACCCATCTGCAAGTTTACAGTGCCTGCATTCAATTTTGGTAGCCAATTTTGCTTTCATTATGTGATCTCTGAAATGCCGCATGACTGCAGCTACCTCAGCAATGGACCAAATTTTCTTTTTTATTCTTCTGGCCTCATGTTCTTGACCAGCATCTATCCCTGGAAGATATGCAAAGTAGAAAAAACAAAATAAATCATTTAATCACTTTTAACAACACAAACACAACAATTAAGTGAGGTAACGTTGCAAATCTCTAAAGTCATGGACGTGCTCTGCAAATTTAAAGATTTAACTGACTGGCCAAAAAGACTAATGGTGAGAGCACTCAAGGGCAATAACAAGAAAGGGAGCGAACATATGAAGAGAAGGAGGTAACTTAGATCTGGTAAAAATTTGATCAGCAGCTGGGCATACATGGAAACTTTTCTTCATTCTGATTGAAACCATTTACATGAGTTGTGCTCCAATGCGACCGGGTGTTTAGATGAGTTGTGATCCAATGCAACCGGGTGTTTACAAGGGTTGTGATCCAATGCGACTGGGTGTTTACATGAGTTGTGATCCAATGCAACCGGGTGTTTACAAGGGTTGTGATCAATGCGACTGGGTGTTTACATGAGTTGTGCTCCAATGCGACCAGGTGTTTAGATGAGTTGTGATCCATTGTGACCGGGTGTTTACATGAGTTGTGATCTAATGCGACATTACATGAGTTGTGATCTAATACGACATTACATGAGTTGTGATCTAATGCGACCTGGTGTTTACATGAGTAGGGATCCAAGGCGACTTTACATGAGTTGTGATCTAATACGATTTGGTATTTACATGAGTTGCGCTGCAATGCGACAAAGTGTTTACGTGAGTTGTGATCTAATGCGACCTGTGTTTAGATGAGTTGTGATCTAATGCGACAAAGTGTTTACATGAGTTGTGATCTAATGCGACCTGGTGTTTACATGAGTAGGGATCCAAGGCGACTTTACATGAGTTGTGATCTAATGCGACATTACATGAGTTCTGATCTAATGCGACTTTACATGAGTTGTGTAGGGTGAGGGTAGGTCAGTCGACCCTCACCTCACCATGTCCTGCGACTTCAGCTGTGGTGTCGCCTTGCTTGAATGATCAAACATGGTCATTCGCTTTGATCAACCATCTGCTCACCATTGTGGAGTTACAACCCCACAATTCACAAAAAGATAACGCCCGTAATCACACCTTGGAGTCTGTATCAACACAACATCTGCCTCCTTTAGCATATCGAAGGTGGCCTGGTTTCACCTCTCCTGACCCCTTGCTGAGTACCAGAGACACACCCGGGTATCAGCCTGCCACTCAAGAGACAATGAGACTGCTTTCCACTCCAAATTACAGGATCCAAAATCCTGCATGGTTTTGGAATCTGGAAATAATGATGGATTATTTTTGATGTGTTCTTTATTATTGTGTTTTTACTCTTTCATATAATGTGTTTCTTGTTTTGAAGTTAATAAGCACACAGTGATGATTTTCTTTCTGTGCCCATTTGAGTTACTGTTTATTGCATGTGTGCTTCGATGCCTCCCTCTAGTAGAGAGACTCAGATATCTCGCCCATTGTTTCAATGTCAGCTGGTGATGTGACCTCATATTCTACAGTAAGATCGCACATGCCCCTACTTCCGGCAGCTGGGAGACTTCAAAAGGCACGGCGCGAAGCCACTCGATCTCTTGCTGATGCTGTGTGAATGCAGGTTTTAAAAACACAGAGCAAAAACTTCTCCGTTTCCAGCTAAAACTTTGCCGTGTAAACGGGGCCTCAGTATGTGCACCAGAAAGTTTGTGTTGATGCTGGCCTCTGGTATGTGTGCGTGTCCTAAAGGCACAGAACTGTAGGGAGGGAGGAAGGGATGGAGGGACACCTCCAGTCTCCGTCTGTCTGAGGGGAGGAGTGCAAGGATAAATGCACTGTCATGTTCTCTCTCTGACGATGTCTACACTGAATCTGAAATAATCTTCTCTTCATTTTGGTGCTTCAGCATCAAGTGGATGAATCTGACAAATATCAGAGTTGCTAATAAGGAGTAGTTTTAAATTAAATTATTCATAAATTCTAATATTCACTCCTTCGTATCTGCTTCACCCACACGTTGGCTCTTGGCCACCGGTTATGTGCCTGACAGCAAATTAGAGAGAGGAAAGGGGGACAGAGAGAGAAAATGAAGACAAAGAATGGTAGAACAAAAAGAAAGCGTTGAATAGAGAAATAATTAGTGACAGAGTGAGCCGAGAAGAGCAAGAAAAATAGATACTGTCAGGATACAAGTTAAACAAAGTTGTCATCACAGAATAGAGGAGGAAACTGTCGCTGGGATGAGACGTTCTCCTGGGAAAATATGAGACAAGATCTATGACACGTGCACACACACACACACACACACACACACACACACACACACACACACACATACATGTATGTGCACAAACATGCTCACAGCGCAGTGACAGCTTGCTTACTTTAACACAACGCAGACATGAAGCATGATTGGGAAGTGTATGACCCGCATAATTTCAGAGGCTTATTCACTTGTCAGAAAACACACACACACAAACACACACATGCACAGAGAGATATGCAAACACACGCTCAACTGCCACTCTGACCACAGCAGTAACACAGTAGCACACATTTAAAATCCATTGAAACCT
>CM075198.1:24251906-24274406 GCA_037577475.1 Chaunax sp. Z400 | reverse complement strand
AAAATACACAAACACACAAACACAAACAGACCACCTGTTTGTCTGTAGTTGCAGAGATGCGTATATGTGAAGTGTGTGTCAACTGGACCGAGGGTCTTCCTGTTCCACGTGGCCTACAGCACGGACACCACAGTGGAAGGACGACAGATAGTCTGTAAATGTCATAAGGTAAAGACACAGCTGAGCTCTGCTGCAGTGCACCTTAAAATCATAGATGCTCACATGCTGGTTTACTCCTCTCTCATTCTGTTGTCTTCCAGGACGAGACGGTTACCATAGAGACGGTGGTCCCGTTTGAGGTGTCTGCAAAGTTTGTATCCAACAAGGTGTGTGGCTGATAATTAATAAGGAGGTGCACCAGTGGTCCTTCAGGGTTTTAGGTCTTAGCTTTGGATACGTTTTTCTATTCCAGTGCAGGTTGTCGCCGGAGAAACTGGCTCTAACAGCAGTGATTATGTGTTCCTTGTCTTAACATTGCACACTGTGAAACAGAACTATGATGTACATGTTGCTAGTACTCCTTACAGGGTTTGTACAACGTCTTGAAAGTTTCAACCAGTATATCCCCAAAACTTGGAATATGAATGAATCTGAATGTAGTTTGGGTTTTCATCTACTGTCACTATAAATTTCATCCAAGAATTCTGTAATATTTGAAATGAAACAGTCTCTTCATTTATTTATTGTGCCTTGGCATCAGAATTATGACAAACACACCAAGTTGGGGTTCAGTGTCTTGCTCTGCGTCCTGAGCTGATGCTCATCATTGACCGCTATCCCCAACCTTAACTCTGAACCTGGGACCAGGGATGCATTTCACTGCCCTCTGTGTTGTAATGACATGTGTGTCCATGGCAACAAGTAAACAGTAGATGGCAGTATTAGTTTCATAATATGCTAATTGGTAAAGCTCATTATCAATAACACAACCTCTGTTTTATTAGAAGGAAGCTTAAGTAGAATTTATGGACATCAGTTTTCTATATCAGTCAGACAGTCCTGTAGAGAAGTCAGAGGGCTTAACGGGGAGGGACAACTGTATGTCATCTAGGTATCAGTGAGAGGAAATACCATGTCTACAGATGACATCACCCAAGGGGAGCATATTTAGTGACAACAGCATTGGTGCAGGCACCGACCTCACCATACTGAATGTGGGTTTTAGAGGTCTTAGCATCATCTGTGCTTCTGTGTGTGTTCAGTTTGAGCCAATGGACCGGGTAGCGGTGGACATCCCCTTCCTGTTGATGACAGATGTCCTCTCAACGTCTCCCTGGCCTCTTCAGCTAGCCTCCTCTTCTCTGCAGCTGCTCACTGTGAGCAGCAACACACCACAGCTTCAGTCGCAGCTGCAGGAAGGTACCTGTCTAGATTTACCGTTTTAACATTTGTATCTACAACCAAAAAGGTCTAAATCCCACGACCATAACCTGTTATGTGTTTGTGTGTGTGCGGCCAGTGGTTCTGCAGACAGGTGAGTGTGCCAGTGAGTGTTTCTGTCTCCGGTGTCCACCACTGGTCAACAACAATAGTACTGTAGCTACAGGACAGTACCTGATATCATGGAGGAGGTACGTACTCTCACTAACAGGGTGTGGCTGGCGGGTCAGTGGGTTTGAACATGCTGTTAAGCCTCTGTTTGAACTCTGCTGCACAGAAAGTCGTCCAGTGAAGACGGTCCTCTCATCCAAACTACAGTCACTCTACCTCACATCATCCTGGAGTCTGTCCCGCTTTACATCCATGCTGGTCAGTGAATGCACAAGAGTCACATTATTGTACACTATGCTTGGTGATAATGCTCTGATCCTGCAGCAGTGACTATTATTTTCATACTATCACCTAATGAAGTCAGTTTTATAGAATATGGGCCTTTATTTCTTAACGTCTTTACTTGATTGCAGATCTACCATCATTCGGGCGAGTCAGAGAGTCTCTTTCTGTTCGTTACCACATAGAGAACAGAACGGCTCTGGTGCAGGAGGTGGAGATGGCTGTTGAACCATCCGATGCCTTCATGTTCTCTGGACTCAAACAGGTACAACTGTGCTCTCTTAATAAATGTGTAGTTTCTTAACTGAACCAAAGAGAAATGAGACTCAGGAAGATGTGCTGAGAACCCCTGTTCAGACACTGAAGGACGAGGAAGCAGTGAGTGGTGCTTTTAGGTGTAATGACATGATTGAGAAACTGAACTGACTTGTTGGAGGTCTGCGCTCCCTGAGTGACGTCTGGTTACAGATGTGGTTCATGCTTTAAGGCAGAATGAGGAGAAATGTTTCTACAGCTAACTGTTTCTGACACCAAATGATTTGTGTGTGTGTGTGTGTGTGTGTGTGTGTGTGTGTGTGTGTGTGTGTGTGTGTGTGTGTGTGTGTGTGTGTGTGTGTGTGTGTGTCAGTGTGTGTGTGTGTGTGTGTGTGTGTGTGTCAGTGTGTGTGTGTGTGTGTGTGTGTGTCAGTGTGTGTGTGTGACTAACCATTACACATATTCACTGCTGTTGCTCTCATGGTTAATAAATGTGATTACGTCCTGCTGTTTACAACAGGGTTTATAATGTCTTTATGAGCCAGGTCACATCAGGCACCGGATTCCAAATGCTCACAACAAATGTCACTGAGACTAAGAGTATATGTATTCTTGATTTAGTGTGCACCTAATTGGATAAACAAAAGCATTATGTCAGTAATGGATTCAGTCCTTCAGAATATCCTTGACTCATACTTTTAATTAGGTTCCTCTCTGCTGGAGAAAAGTCAAGGTGCACATCATTAGAATTCAGTTTAAACTTGAAAATGACTGCAGTCTTGGCACTTTAGAAAGGACACAGAGGAGGTGTGTTTAAGGCACCACGAGGGTCACTCAGCGATGTGATGAGGAGGTTAAGCCGAAGAGGTGTTAGACTTTAGCGCTGACGTGACTCTTCCATCACAAGAGGATTTTTCCAGAGGTCGTTTCAGTCAAAGCTCAGATATTCCCAGCAGTGTGACGATGGCTGGATCACTGTGATGTTTGTTGTTTCAGTGAGATAACCTTAGCATTACTGTGTGTTGTGGTCCATACCCATGTCTGCCTACATTGAACCCTGTGTACTTCACCATTACTATGTCTTAAAAATGGGAAATAAAGGTTTTATATCAACATTTCTACTCTGTAGAATATGATGTTCTCCAGTCAGCAGCTCAGGGTAAGTCTAATGCTATCAATGTGCTTTAAGGTAGAGTTTTCATCTTCATCATCATCATCATCATCATCATCATCTCTCAGGACCTCAAGTAGGAGCTGAACATCAGCTCCCGAAAAAAACAAAGCACAACAGAGGATGTTCAACCAGTGATGGTGCACTTCTACACCTCCATCACTGAGTCCGTCCTCACCTCCTCCATCACCATCTGGTACGCTGCTGCCACTGCCAGAGACAAAGGCAGGCTGCAACGTATCATCAGCTGAGAAGGTGATTGGCTGCAACCTGCCATCCCTTCAGGACCTCTACATCTCCGGGACCCTGAAGATCGTAGCCGGCCCCTCCCACACAGGACAAAAACTTTTTGAGACTCTGGCAGGAGGCTGCGGTCCATCAGGACCAAAACCTCACACCACAAAAACATCTTCTTCCTGTCTGCTACTGGCCTCATCAACAAGGCACAGTCACCCGCCCCCCTGCACAGCTGCACAGCGAACTCTGACTCTGACTCTTGTTCTACCCCCCATACCCACTACACATTCATTAATAGTCCCAGGACTCATGCATTACATGGACCATCCTCCCCCACTCACTATATATGGCTGTGCCTCAACTGCAAACTGTGCATATGACAGACATTTTTGTTTTTGCACATGCTCCTTGCACATCCTCATGCATTTGCACATTATTTTATTTTTTATTTTCACTGTTCTGTATATTGCAGATGTTTCCTATATATTACATTTTATGTTTCTTGCGTATTGAAGACATTTTCCACCTCAATTTCTTTTTATATCTGCACTTAGATTTATGTTAAGGTTTGTGTAAGCATCAGAACACCAAGTCAAATACCTTGTATGTGCACACAAACACACACACAAACTTTTCTGACTCTGATTCTGAATATTTTGACCATTAATAATCTGAACTGCCCAATAGAGTATCTGAAAACACATAAAATGACAAATAATAAATACATGCATTAGTACAATACATAACAGAATCAATAATACGTCAATATAGAGTGTGATTGTTTAGTATGCATATGCTAACAGTGGTATACAAAGTGTTACCTGATTCTCTGGCAGCTCTTGTTTCTGCTACCTTGGTGAAGTGACCTAATGTGACTAGGAGGAGCTCTGCTCATTACTGGGGAAGGATGCAGAGAGCTGAGGCACTCCTTTAGCCCCAGCAGTGGCCTTGATATGGTCATAACAAGCATGGACCCCTGTTGAATAAGAATAGGTCTTTAGTGGAGGCCTCCTCAGTAACCAGAATCTGTTTACCATTCTCTGTAAGGCCTCCACATTGGGAATATTTTTCCTCCCGGGAAGGATCCAAACAGGGCATTTGACACTAATGGGTATATCAGTTATCATCATATATCATTATATTCAACACTACAGTGTATTACGTGTATAATACATTTTCATCTATTGCGATAACCTCAGTTTTACGTATTTGATGAGGCCAAGGGAAAACTTGGCTGTCAGATTTTTTAAGGCTCCACAAGCAGCACACACAACTTTCCATTTCTATTCACTTTCATTAGCTATGCAGATGAATGAGTCTCAGCACATACATTATATATTTAAAGTACTGCTTTTCTTTTACTCCAGAGTAAAAGTGGAGTCATTAAAACAAAGTGTGTCTGTCTTCAGTTCTTCCTAACCAGCAGCAGTGTTTCATTACAGCTCAGTTCATGAGATAATAAAGTGGTGAGTTTCAGGATCTCACCTAAAGAAGAGTTGTTCTTCTAACTGTAGGTGTGTCCCATTCTGCTACAACTATGCAGTCTGTCCTTGGCCTGGATTAGCACTAAAAGAGACTAAATAAAGAAATAAGAAATAAAGAAATAAACAGAATAACTTTACTCAGCATACCAACTGTTTTGGAAAAGGTTGTAAGATTAGAGAGATCATCTCTGAAGTTTCTCCACATGTTTGTGATGCAACCCAATTTTAACATTTTGAATATATTATTAAGGAATGCATTTAGAACAGAGTCTTAAGGCGCTACACAGAGGGTGAAAGGCAGTCTGTCCTGTTCAGACCTTGGTGATGTCTAAAATGCATGACCCACAGTAGCAAAATACAAACCATTTCTTTTTTTTATGACTTAATTTGTATTACTTTTCATATTTAGTACATTAACTAACTATTAACTACTATTAACTATTTCTAATAAGTCATCTGCAGAGGATACGCCTGTACATCCTTGCTCATAGCTCCTTCTCTCAGGCCTTCTCACTCCTCTGGATGCATTTTAAGAAGTGAAACATCCTTCAAGATAGAACACAGATCAATTTCTGGTTCACATGCAGGAAGATGGAGGAGAGAGGAGATGAAACAGGACAAAATATAGAGAAATGAGAGGAGGCCTGAAAGCAGAATCAAAATGAAACCACTACTACTGTATACATTTCATTTTTTTAATGATGTCGCCATGTTTTCCCGCTGCCTAGTATGCACCAAAGTACTTCCTGAGAACACATGGCACAATAAACCAATCAATGAATGAACAAATAACCTGTTAAATTAAATTGTTGTGAGCAAACTCCACCCAGATGAAGACTGGGAAATGTGGTTACAAAAAGGAAGTAAGTGACCATTGAGGAAAGGCTTTGTTGTGATATCACATGTATTGAACTGATGGCCCAGATAAGAACAAACAGCACCATGTAAATAATGGTTTGGATCTTATTCTTTGGAATGTAGTTCTTCAGTTTTAGTGTGAGGCAGGTTATGATGTTTAAATGAGAGGGAGCTGGTTGGATGTTTAAATTTGTTGCTACCACAAAAACATAACTGTGTCCAATATTATTACCTGTATTACATAGATGTCTAGTTTGCCTACCTCTTGTTGACCAATCAGAAGCAAACACATCATCAGTTTTAAATACAGACGACCTGTTCATTAGGCAACATAGAAGAAAGAGGTAAATGTCCCTTTACTGACTGTTTATGAGTTCAACTACTGTAAATCTAATGCAAAACCTCTTTGTTTTTAATTTAATGATCACATTAATTTGCCTGGCTTCCACAAAGCATTGTCATATTTTGAAAGTTCAGGTAATATTGAGCAGTTTGTTGCACAGCCAGCAGTAATACAGTCCACAATTAGCACACAAACATCTAGGAAGCACTTGGCTTTGTCCTAAAACCTGAACATTAGAGAATAGTTCCCTAGCTATGTCAAAAGAAAATCCTGTAAGAATTATTTCTCACTGTTGAATCAGAAATCTTCATCAGCATTCAGGCCTCTGAAAGAAGAAATGGGTGAGCTTGTGTTCACAGCCTCACATTTCATTCTGTGTCATCGTGAGATCATCAATCGTTGTATCATTGTAACCAGGAGACAGCACACACTATGATGATCTGCCTCATGTTGTTCACCAACACCAGCTGATTGACTGACCCTGTAAACCTGCTCCTAGCATTAGGAATCATGTGTTTATCATGATTTTTCTTTATGGCTGATCTGGATCTATTCTTCTGTCATCTAGATTTATTGCTTACCTTCTCAGATACATGGAATCCATTTAATGACCGAATCTCTATTGTCTCAGCTAAGTATTGGTGGCGGTGCCATGTCTCTACCCCCCATATTTGCCCCCCAGCAAATCTCACACATCCAAATGATCCACAATCTGCATTCGCACCCATATTAATGTCAAAAAATACATTTGTCCAAGTTACAACCTTACAGAAAAAGTTCAAAATCTGTTGACAAATTTTTGAGATATCGTGCAAACAATCAGACAAACGTAGCAGATCACAAAACCTGCTCCAACCCTCGTTGACATAGATCAATATGTGTTTGTAGTGTGAACAACAGCCCAAACAACTGGTGTATTCAGTTCATGCTGGGGAACAGTTTGTCTTTTTACCTGATAAATAATTAAGCTATCAGAATTGAAATTCATTCTATCAAATGACAAACGGATGAATGTGTGAATAGTTTCAGCCTTTCTTCAGTGTACAGGTAGAAGCAGCAGCAGTGAATTCAATAGATGGTGTCATTGCTCAACTTACCAGCAAACCACCTCCATGACCAAAACTCTGTTTATTGGTCAAACTCAGAGTTTCATAGGGACATTATGAAACTGTATGTAGCTGTAAACACATAAACCCTTTGTGTGACTATGAGGAGTAAATCCTGTAATACTGGAAAAGTATCAGGAGAACTGAGATGTCTCCAGGGAGCATCCATAATGACTTTGGTAAATAGTTTTTAAATATTGTCTTGGTTTTAATGTCATACTTTTGAAAATGATAGTTGTGTGTCAAAGCTGTGGCTAAACATCTTTTCCACAGCAGGCACCAAGGTTGTGTGTTTCTGTGTGTCCCCATGAAACATGGAAGTTTTTCATTCAAGTTGAATATTTTTAACTCACTGAATACTCTTTGCATTGACTTTATATAATTACACCACACAAAAATTGCTTCATGTTTGGTGTGAACACACGAGAACTGTTTTCAACAGACATTATGTCTGGAGAGATTTAAGTCTGTTGGACTTCAACAGATATTTCCTGTAAAAGACAGGAAATATACAGAAACAGAAACTGGACAGAAACTGGATAGCGAGCTGCTCCGTTCTGCCATTGTGACTTTAACACACAACGGTGAGGCTCGATAAAGGTGTAAGGGGACTGCCTTGAACAGACCTTCTTCCTCAGGTGGGTTCAGTGGCAGCCTCTGCTCCCGTAGCCCAGCTTGGGTCACTCGTATGTTGGACTGAGTCCTCGCATGCAGCTGGGGAACAGGACAGCAGGATCTCCCCGCTAAAACTTGACTAATGTCGTTAGTAGTTAGTTATGTAATGTGGTTGTTTTTAGTTGGTGACAAGTCATTTTAAATGATGTTACTGTATGACTGTACTAGAGCAGCCTTACGCAAGCTTATTATACTGAACAAAAATATAAACGCAACACTTTTGTTGTTGATTGTGGCCTGTGGAATGTCGGTCCACTCCTCTTCAATGGCTGTGCGAAGTTACTGGATATTGGCAGGAACTGGAACACGCTGTCATATACACCGATCCAGAGCATCCCAAACATGCTCAATGGGTGACATGTCCGGGGAGTATGGAGGCCATGCAAGGACTGGGATGTTTTCAGCTTCCAGGAATTGTGTACAGATCCTTGCAACATGGGGCCGTGCATTATAATGCTGCAACATGAGGTGATGATGGTGGATGAATGGCACAACAACGGGCCTCAGGATCTCGTCACGGTATCTCTGTGCATTCACAATGCCATCAATAAAATGCACCTGTGTTGGTTGTCCGTAGCATATGCCTGCCCATACCATAACCCCACCGCCACCATGGGCCACTCTATTCACAACGTTGACATCAGCAAACCGCTCACCCACATGACGCCATACACGCTGTCTGCCATCTGCCCGGTACAGTGAAAACCGGGATTCATCCGTGAAGAGAACACTTCTCCAAAGTGACAGACACCATCGAAGGTGAGCATTTGCCCACTCAAGTCGGTTACGACGACGAACTGCAGTCAGGTCAAGACCCCGGTGAGGACGACGAGCATGCAGATGAGCTTCCCTGAGACGGTTTCTGACAGTTTGTGCAGAAATTCTTTTGTTATGCAAACCAATTGTTGCATCAGCTGTCCGGGTGGCTGGTCTCAGACGATCTTGCAGGGGAAGATGCCGGATGTGGAGGTCCTGGCTGGCGTGGTTACACGTGGTCTGCGTTTGTCAGGCCGGTTGGATGCACTGCCAAAGTCTCGGAAACGACTTTGGAGACGGCTTATGGGAGAGAAATGAACATTCAATTCACGGGCAACAGCTCTGGTGGACATTCCTGCAGTCAGCATGCCAATTGCACGCTCCCTCACAACTTGCGACATCTGTGGCGTTGTGCTGTGTGATGAAACTGCACATTTTAGAGTGGCCTTTTATTGTGACCAACCTAAGGCACACCTGTGCAATAATCATGCTGTCTAATCAGCATCTTGATATGCCACACCTGTCAGGTGGATGGATAATCTCTGCAAAGGAGAAGTGCTCACTAACACAGATTTAAACAAGTTTGTGAACAAAATTTGAGAGAAATGGGCCTTTTGTGTACATAGAAAAAGTTTTAGATCTTTGCTTTCAACACATGAAAAATTGGAGCTAAAACAAAAGTGTTGCGTTTATAATTTTGTTCAGTATATATATCTGTAACTCTCAGCAGCATCATCAGTTATTGAACACACTGATGGTGAATACCTATTTAGTTTCTCACATGCATCATTTATATGACAGAAACTGTATATGTTCTTTCTTGGTCCTATTCAGTTTCTTCACATATATACTTTATATTTAGCACAAAAATAGATGGATGGAAACATGAATTATGATAATAGTTCATTCATCATTCATATTTATTGTCATCAAAAGGGAGTTAACTAAAAGAGTCCTCTCCCACAGTGGTTTCTTAAAGTGAAAGTACGGCTCTTTTCTACAAAGAAGCTGTGTCATAAAAGCAGTAAACTGAAATGTTCTCTCAACCATTCTGTCGATCAGTGTGAATACACTGGGTTGTGTTATTTTTTAACAACTCATTGCTATGAAAGTCTCACTCCTCTCCTTTGTGCTTTAGAGACGCTGGCCATGAAGGGTTTAACCCTGAACTGTCTGGGCAAAAAGGAGGAGGCCTACGAGCTGGTGAGACGAGGCCTACGCAACGACCTCAAGAGTCACGTCTGTATCCTTCCATCATCCTTCAGGGCAATGTGATTTCATCTGTCAAACAACAGTTTGATATTCAGTTAAACACTACAGCTGCTGACTTTACCCTCAAACAACTTCAAGAAGTTGCTCTTTAACTTCATTTAACACCCACTTCATTTTTTTGTCACAGCATAAACCTGTCTATAAATTCATCCTGTCTCTTCATTTATGTGTTTGTTGGTTAGCACATATAAACACCTAGATAGTGCTTTGCCTCCTGAACCCACTCATTCCTCCAGGCTGGCATGTGTACGGCCTGCTGCAGCGCTCTGATAAAAAGTACGACGAAGCCATCAAGTGTTACCGCAATGCCCTGAAGTGGGACAAGGACAACCTCCAGATCCTGCGAGACCTTTCCCTGCTACAAATCCAGATGAGAGACCTGGAGGGATACAGGGTGAGGGTTGCCAAAGAGATCTGATGGGTTTAAAAATGGAACCGCTCAGATTAAAGGTCTTAATGGAGGTTTGCAGATAATCAAACATAACCATATTGTTTACAATTGTGTGTGCTCTCTCTAGGAGACGCGGTACCAGCTGCTGCAGCTCCGTCCAGCCCAGCGGGCCTCGTGGATCGGATATGCTGTCGCCTATCACCTCTTAGAGGACTTTGAGATGGCTGCCAAGATTGTTGAGGAGTTCCGCAAAACGCAACAGGTAGACCTGCTCTGTAGACTCAACAGAGTTTTCTACATACTGTAGATCTAAGATCCACTCTCACAAAACTAAAGCCCCATTATCTCAGGGATCAGCATGGCAACAGCAGGTGGGGACTGAAATATTCACTGTGCTGTTTAGTAATGTTTAGGCATGTTAGCCAATCTTGGAATTACAGAATGTGATTTGTTTCATGCATGGACATGCAGCTAGATGAAAAGTCCTATCTTAGATCCTGCATGGGGACCATCTGGGAGAGTCGGCAAGTAGGACCGCTAACTGAAGCTCCTTTTACACAGCCTGTTCATGCCGGGTTTATTGCACCTTTAACCTGTCATGCTGTTCTGTATAAATGTTACAAAAGCACAGATGAAGACCCATCATCTGTCATGAATTAAAAATTTTGGTCATTGTTCCACCTCTGTATGAAAGGTGTGACCTGGTGAGATAACAGGACAGCCCAGTTTTTACTGTTGATGCATCAACACCAACTTCAATGTTGATATAACTCTGGAACTCAGAACTGAGTGTTCAGGGGTTTCATCCCTGCAGGGTGGAGCTGAAGGTGATAAATACCTGTGACTACTGCAGTCTTTTGACTTGAGAATGAATCCATTCCACTGACAACAAAAGCAAGATATTAGTGGGTATTAGTGGAGTTCTTTCTCCAGGCTGAAAGGAGTATTAGATATTTTTTACCCTTTTCTCTTCGGTGTGTTCATACAGACGTCTCCAGACAAGGTGGACTATGAGTACAGTGAACTGCTACTGTATCAAAACCAGGTTCTGAGGGAGGCTGACCTGCACAAGGAGGCTCTCGATCACCTCAACACCTACGAGAAACAGATCTGTGACAAACTGGCAGTGGAGGAGACAAGAGGTGGGTGGATGCTATCCTACGTTAAGTTTGTGTGTTCAGGTAGAGCTGCTCCAAAGGTCAGTAAGTTCCTCAGCGTTCCCTGGACACAACGTTCCCCTGCTGCCCTGAAGAAAACACATCTTTTTCATCTGTCACTTCTAGTCCCATCTAACTGCAGGATTTAAGATGCACTCTTCATGTTTCAGTGCAGCTTTGTGTGTAGTTGGTGCTGAAATTGTGTTTTTGGATATAAATCCATATATCCAGTATTAGATTTGTGTCATTTGTCTCATTCACCAGTGACTTATTGGCCATACATGCATTCCACTGTAACTCTGAGGAACTAAGATACTGTCATATTGTCAATAATAAAACTCAGATGTCAGTAACGCTTCATCGTCAGACTGTTGAAATGCCCATCTCTAGTTTCTACAGACGTAACGGTCTTTGACAGCTGAACTATATCGGCATACAGGTGGACACAAATCTTTGTCCATTTTTACATGAACTAATTGAAGTGTAAAGCTCTCATACAGTAGATCTAAATGTCATGGAGGGATCCTCCATTTGTGAAGGGTATAGTACAAAGCAAGGTAGACATGTTTACACAGCTTTTTCAAGGCGGGACTGGTGGTTATTCCACCCTGATGTTTTGTATAAACACAATGAAGGCTTACGGTGGGTTTGTGTGTCTTTTGCTAGTGGAACCCCAGCTTGCTATTTAAAATCACACACCGGAGTGGCTTTACTCCACCGTTGTCTTGTTCAGTGCAAACGAACAAAACGTGTCATAGAGAAGGGACTATTTTGTGGTGTCTGTCTAAAACAAGCTATAGCCAGGCTTTCATTGCATCAGCCGCCTCAATAAGACCTAAAACCCCCGTTAACGAATAGATACGAGTATCACAAGAGAGGTTATGAGTTTTCTTGGTCAACTCTGGCTTTCTGCTTCAGCTTTTGAATGGTGTTTAGTGCATCGTTTGATGCTTCTTCCTTACAAAATGTGTCTTAGGTAGGTGTCCTACTGCAGTCTGTAGGAACAGGGTGTGATAATGTGAACAATATAAAAAAATACTACAGCAAAGTCTGTCATACTAATGCTGCACCTGACAGACCAGGTTTACTTATGTTGTTTTATTTTTATGTGTCTTAGGCAGTGCTTTGTTTGGGGCGCCAGAGAGATCTGAAACCTTTCAATGGGGTGAAATGACTAATGTGTGTGTGTGCGTGTGTCTGTGTGTGTGTGTGTCTGTATGTGTGTGTGTCTGTGTGTGTGTGTCTGTGTCTGTGTGTGTGTGTGTCTGTGTGTGTGTGTGTCTGTATGTGTGTGTGTGTCTGTGTCTGTGTGTGCGTGTGTCTGTGTGTGTGTGTGTCTGTATGTGTGTGTGTCTGTGTGTGTGTGTCTGTGTCTGTGTGTGTGTGTGTCTGTGTGTGTGTGCGTGTGTCTGTGTGTGCGTGTGTCTGTGTGTGTGTGTGTGTCTGTGTGTGTGTGTCTGTGTGTGTGTGTCTGTGTCTGTGTGTGTGTGTGTGTGTCTGTGTGTGTGTGCGTGTGTCTGTGTGTGTGTGTGTCTGTGTGTGTGTGTCTGTGTCTGTGTGTGTGTGTGTGTCTGTGTGTGTGTGTCTGTGTCTGTGTGTGTGTGTGTCTGTGTGTGTGTGTGTCTGTGTGTGTGTGTGTGTGTCTGTGTGTCTGTGTGTCTGTGTGTGTGTGTCTGTGTGTGTGTGTGTGTGTGTCTGTGTGTGTGTGTCTGTGTGTGTGTGTGTCACACAGACACTCACACATCACACACACACACACACACAGACACTCACACATCACACACACACACACATCACTCACACACGACACACACACAGACACACACTCACACACAGACACACAGACACAGACACACACACACAGACACACACACACACACACAGACACACACACACACACACACTCACACATCACACACACACACACACAGACACAGACACACACACACAGACACACGCACACACACACACAGACACACGCACACAGACACACACACACACACACACATCACACACACACACACACACACAGAGCCCTTTGCTACGATGTCTGAGACGCCTGTAATTGTAACCATCAAATGTTATGTTATACTGTGAAAGCTGTAACCTCTGCAGCCGTACACATCCCATCTCTAGCGCCACAAAAGTGTTTTTATTCTATTTTAGCAGGTGAGTTGCTAGATGTACTAACCTGAGGTTACAGACTATCCTTACTTTGAGCCCTCATCAGCATCCATGAAGCCGATCCTTTCCTTACTCCCCTGGGCTGTTTCCACCTCAGCTGGTGTTGCCCTGCTGCTGTCCTGTTCACATACCAGTGAAGTGTGAGAGAATGTAGAGATGATGAACTGATTCCACATGTCCTTCATGAGTCTGACAGTGTTATGACTCAGTACTAGATGGGTGGAGTTTTTCTGGTGCTGTGTGTTTAGCTGCATGCTGCTGCATTAACACAGCAGCTGTTTCTTCAGACTTTTCATCTGAAACACTCATAATCAGTGTGTCTCTCTTTATTCCCAGCTGCTAAGATGATGGTCTACCTGGAGCCTTCCTCTGACAAGATGGCCTGTGAGATAGCTACAGCCCTGGATGAGTCGCTGTGTGGGAGAAGCATACAGGTGGGTGGTGCAATCTGTGGTTCAGAACATGTCACACAGTTCCGGTGAACTAACTGTGTGTTTGCGTCAGATCTGTACCGATGTGCTGGAGGCTTTGCGTGGCGGGCAGCTAGGCGAGGACCAGCAGAAGGCTGCTGAGGTTTACCGAGCCGCCTGCCACAACATCTACCCCTACAGCCTGGCCTTCATGCCTCCTGGCTACCAAGACAACAGCACCACAATCAGTGCCAACGGCGACCTGTCGGCAGGAGAGCACGATGACATGGCAAACGAAATGTGAGCTCTGAGGAGGAGGAGGAGGTGCGAGCACGCCGCCAGATGCCACCATTGCCCGACTCCCCCATCCCCCAGACCCTGGGCTATGGCTGCTGTGAGTTGCCCCCACATTGCACTGATCTGGATGGACTGAGCGCCACAGGAGAAGGACCTGAGCCAGCACGGGGAGGGAGGCGAGGCACATTTATCTTTTTTAGACAATAAGACAGATACTGCCCACAGCTGCTCTGGAACTGAATAAAGACTGACAGATACGGTTTGGAGAGGCAAAAGAAGAGTCTGAGAAAAGTGGACACTGGCAGGCAAAGATGGCTTCTGTAAACACAGTCTAGGTTTTCTATAACTCCTGTGTTTTCACGCCATGTCCTTCTCGAAGGTGCTTCTGCTTCTCACATTTTTAAAAGTAATTTATATATTACAAATAAATAAAACAATGGTTGCAAAACCAAACCATGTCATTCTGATGTTTGTGCTGATGGGAGGGTGTTGTTCAGAATGAGCTGCTGAACAGGAAGAAGAGAAATGCTGCTGTTCTGAATGAGCTGCCTTTAAATGTCAGAGATTATAGGAAGGCCTTGGCATGTCTGCACCTCTTCAGTTTGATGTGGTGGGAGAAGACTGAGCTATCCATAGAGCCCACTTATTCTCAGCTTAACCTGATCCTATTAATCAACCACCAAGGAGTTGAGTAAAACTGAATGGATTGTGCCGACATCCAGGTAGAGCAAACTAGATCTAATAAAATGGTACAATCTTTAGTTTGGAAGAAAAGAATTTACTCTGGCAAGCAATCAGTCATTCTACATAATGGATGATGCATATGTGTCCAGAGCTCTGGGAAATGTCTTTAGTGTGTTTCACATCTCAGCCCTGAAGAGCACAGACCCAAGATCTCACTAAACAGGTCAGTAAAAGGGCATGTGGCAAAAAAATAATCCTATTCATAAAACCATGTTCACCCTATAAAGGCTGGGGCATGGAAATGAGCCTGATGAGTGGTTCTGTACAGTGAATCATGGCAGCAACCAAGAGGAAGAGGAGTTCTGACTGGACGTGCTTGTGGGTGATGAAGGTTGAAAAGCAGGCGTTAACTCTTTTTCACGTAGTTTTCTAGAAACGCCTGTACATCTATCAAGCAGCATTACTCATGACTTTCACAGCAGTATTTATTTACACTCAGAGGTATTAGAAAAAGGGCGTTTTGTTATGAAGTTGTCCATTAAGATTAGGACTCGATAAGGAGTGTGATGATGGAGGGCTGAAGGTGGAGCATCTTCACTCTAGTGACACAAAAACTACCTGAAAACTAAAATCATACTTGGTGATATATGTACGGTATTTGCTCTGCTATTCTTTAATGGTATTTGATATGTGGGATTACTGCCACTGATGATGTCATCAGTTATTTACCATACAGTGTAGCCCTCCCCTCTGTGCTCCATCGGTGGAGGATGTGATGGCGCTGATGAAACATTAAACAGACTTAGAATAGTTGATCACTTCAGGCACAATTAACATTGCTGGTTTAAATGGTAACAGGACTGTACTTATATGTCACCTTTCTAGTCTGACTGACCAATCAAAGCTTTACAACAGCAGCCAGCATTCACCCATTCACACCAACATTCATACAGTGGTGACATTCAAACCATGCAAGGCTCCAGCTGCTCATTAGGAGCAGTAACCATTCACACAAACACTCACACACCTCTGGAACAGATGGAGCAAACTGGGGTTCAGTATCTGCCCAAGGACACTTCAACATGTAGACTGCAGGGGCTGGGGATCGAACCACCGACCTTCTGATATGTGGACGACCGCCCCCAATCATCATATCATAAACTTTAAATGTTCATGATAACCTGGATCTATAATTACCATATTAAATGAAATTAAATGTGAGGCATCATATGATCTGGGAACAGTTCACTGCCTCAGCATCACCAAATGATTCATTAGTATGTCAGAGTTTTGATACAGGAGTTTCCTCAAACTACTCAAAACTGACTCATCAGTTCTTTAATGGTACTGAATATTTGTGTTAAACTACAGCTGGGATTTAACATGTATGTTAAGGGTAAGAATGAATGTTTCACTGTCTTTCATGACTATTTCTATGTTTTATGTTGACAAATATGACCTGATATCAGACCACTTCTTTTCACCTTCTTTTGCTATGAAAGGGAACAAACATGCATAGGAGGGTCCTGCCTCGGTGGAGGTTTCTTAGTTCCTCCACAGGAGCACCTGCTGATGCTGCAGCCAATGAAAAAGCCACAGACGTGAGAGCAGAGGGAACGTACCCCCCTGTAAAAAAGCTATTTGTCCCTCCAACAAATAATTTATAAAGTATGAGCACAATAGGGATAATAATTAAAAATGTGTATTTAACAGAAGACACTTTATAATAATTCACAAACAAGCACATCACATGTTGAAGGTTTTCATGTATCCTGCTCAGTGGTCTGAACCGCTGAAGAGCAGACATACGTCATCACTACGTCTCCTTTAGATGGAAACAACGTCAACATGAAAAAAACAGCAGCACTTTGTGCACATCAAACAAATCCACTTTATGATTTTCTTTACTTCTCCAAAGAGTGAAGGACAGTAGAAGAAGAGGTGTGGTGTCAGGTCATCCACAGAGAGGATGAGGATGTAAACTGTGGACCAGGGGCCTCATTTCTAAAGGTTGCTGCACACAAAAAGTAGTGTAAACCGGGGTTAAATGTGTGTAAACATCTTTCACCACAAACGTTGGTGTTTATAGAGAATTTCTCAGCAGAAAAAGGTTCAGATTTCTACGTCTACTTTCACCCTGATGTAGAGTCAGAATCAGAGACACTCGATGGTTTTATCACTAAATAAAGTTCAGTCAGAAGTAAAAACACAGATGAATGTAAAACACACATCAGCACATATATATTTCATAATGTATAAACCTGCCTCTGATGGTGGATATAGTCTATATTTATTTGTTAGAGCCTAAATGCATAAATATGGAAATGTAATTTGATGTCATTTAATGTCATGAATTATTTGTTCCATCTTTAATTGAATGTCAGCATTGTGTATCAGTCAGGAAGTGAGACTTTTCCTCTGTGTGTCAAACAGTTTCTGACTGCAGTCAAAATGTTGTTTTTAAAGGCTAAAAAAACAACAAATATGGACAGAAGCAGGATGTTTGGTCAGATAAAAAACATGTTCTGAATTTTAGGAACCATTCCATCTATCTTTTTTCAGCTGTGTGTTTTCCACCTTCTTTTTGACTCTGCAACAGTTGGTTGTTTGATCCGACCCTGTTCACCATCCACCACATGCTTCTGTCAGACAAACTGCTGGAGACACAGCTGACTTGTCCTTTAACTGTGTTTTATTAACACAATGCAAAACATCAGCATGAGCTCTGAGCAAGTAACACCAGAGAATCTCAACCAACCTTGTTGATCACTCAAACTGTGACACCGTAGCTACTAATTCTAGCTCTCTGATTGGCTAGACAGCATGTCAGTCTACAGTATTACCCAATACCTTCAGCCTGTTTCCTTTTATTTGATATTCCACTGCTAAGCCCTCCAAACAAAACAGGTTTACGGTGATGAGAACCTCTAACTCACACTCTGCTGTGTGAGTTAGGATTGGCGTCAGAAGGTGGTGTATGGACAAACATACGATTTGCGTGCGCACAAAAATATCCTGATTTATAAAACAGTGCGCATGCACGTCGTACGCTGATTTCCCTTTATAAATCACTAACTTCTCTAACTGTGGCGCACCTGTGCGACCTGCATGGCACGCCCACAGTTGCCTATACAAAGCCAGTGAAACGGCCCTGATTAATATTCATGATTACTGAATTAATTAGGAGCATCACGGGGAAACGGGCAAAAAAAAAAGAAACTTCACACATTGTGAAGCTGAAGTTCTTGTCGGAGTGGTGGAAACAAGAAAGGCAACACTCTTTGGAGGACACTCTGCTGGAGCAACAAGCACCAAAAAGACCTCACAATGGTAGTAAGTGACCGGAGCCGTTAATGCTGCTGCCTCAGAAGGTCGGACTATGGCAGAGGTCAAAAAGAAGAGGTCCCACCTGAAAGTCAATGCAAAGAAGCGCATCGCGTTACACCGGCGGAGTGTGTGTCCCACGGGGGGTGGAGTCGGGAAACTGGAGCTCACACCATTTGATCAGATGCTGGCATAATTGGGGAATCTCTCCTGAGTGGAGTTGTGACGGAGGCGGAGGAGGACACAGATTCCATGCAGGGCGGATGGCATGACTCAGGTAGGAAGATTGTATTCATTTGTTTTAAACGAGTGTAAACCAGATACATTAAGGTTGTGTTAACACATTTGTGCACACAGAATTGGACTCTATTTACAAAAAGTGGCAAATAAATAGTCATTTCCATGCTTCGTGTCATCTTTTTTACAACAGATGCATCACATTAACAGCATGGCACCAGCGTTTGCCTCAAATGTTTGGGGGAAAGGGGTCAGGGTCCGGGCCAACGCGACCATGGGGGGTAATGGCACATTCTTCATCTGTGCTTCACAACGCCCTCACAATGTTGCACACGTTTTCGGGGAGTATCCTAGGTTATTGAACAGGATAGACAACTACAACAGTGAAAAGATAACATGTCTAAGATTTTTACATTGATTATTCTTACCTAGAAGCCATCCAACACGCACAGCTCCAGCATCAAGGTTGAGCCCAACACTGTGTCTCAATATAAATGAATCCTGGGTTGACCCAGGCCACCAAGCCACTACATCTGTGAGTAACATGTCCGCATCACATATGATTTGGACATTGATTGAATTAAAATGTTGGCGCTTGATGAGCGCAAATTCGTTTTCACTCGGGCGCTTATAGCAACATGCGTGCAGTCAATAGCTGCAAATTGCGCTTTTTTGTTTGCCTGTTCACCCTGTAAGGAAACTATGTACAGGTGCGACAAACCAATTATACCAGCTAAGACTTCTGGCATAACACGGCTGAAGGTTGGCTGGGATATCCCTGACCTGTCAGCTCCCTCTGAAAAGTGGCGGTTGCCAGAAATCCGAGGGTTGACAGGATTTGAATTTGGGCTGCACGGGATGGTTCCTGGGGGTGCGTCGCTGTAATGCTGGGCCCAGTGCAGCCCAGAGATCCAAGAGGACCGCTCGTCATTATTGGCCAGAAGGTCCTGATGGTCCCTGAAGAATCGCTCCCTTCGAAGTCATCCGTTCGCCACATCTTCCAACAGTGCCAAATCAGCCATTGTGCGTCATTACGCATTGTGATAAGACTCCTTTTTATACCCAACTATTTTATAGAACCTAAAAAGCTACAGGTGTGGGAATTATCCGTATTGTAAATGACAAACAGTTCTGTGTGACATGTTAAATGGTTAATAATGATTATTGGTATACCAGCTGTCAAAGCACGGTTACAAAGCCCACTACACAAAACACATTTAAAACTTAGAGATAAATCAAAGTAAGAGTCATAACAAGTGAGCCTACTCTGAAACAAAAATATACTATAGTCTATATAATACCAAGAAATGAAACTGTGCATTTGCATCGGAATTTGGCATCGAACAAGACTTCCGTGTCTTTTGACCGACGGTTTACTTTTTTATTTGAGAATGAATTTCAGTAACATATAAATATTGTTTGATATGTTCGTTTGCAATGACAGATATATCTGTTTGAATTTATTCTCCAGGGAGGATCAATCAAACATCTGTTTAATTAATTATTTTTTGGGTTCGAGTGGTTATATTTGGATTTATTTCACACACTGGTATTAATTTCACACTCCGTTTCTCCGTTTCATCCTTTCACCACCTGAGTCGTAGTTTCCCAGTTTCTCCATTTCTGTGCTTACGGATGGGTCAGAGTTACCGTGGAGGACCAAACATTCTCCCGTCAAGTTTGCTTTTTATAAATCCCACGGATTGCGGAGAAAGCGGCGTGGCCTTCTTTCGTGCGTACATAGCGTTTATAAATGAGGCCCCTGATCTTAGAATGAAATGTGGTTTAACAGTACGTCCACTCTACAGACCGCCTGGAGCACAGAGGATTTTAATCTTAATATTTCACATGAAATGAGCTGACAGACTTCATCTCTCAGCTCAGACTATTTCATGTAATTAGTTTACTGTAACGTTACAATGGACAGATGAGGAAAACAATAAAAACAGAAAAAGTGACAGACATCAGAAATACATCACCTGGAGATTCAGTAAGGTGGCTGTATAAGTCAGGTTAGTCCACCTTTATGAAGAAACACTGAAAGGACACTAATGAACTTCATTCATTTAATTTCTTTATTTTATATGTAAATATGCAAATCTTTTGGCACCCACAGCTGCACCAGTATCAGACCTTCAAACCCACAGCTGCACCAGTATCAGACCTTCAAACCCACAGCTGCACCAGTAGCAGACCTTCAAACCCACAGCTGCACCAGTATCAGACCTTCAAACCCACAGCTGCACCAGTATCAGACTTTCAAACCCACAGCTGCACCAGTATCAGACCTTCAAACCCACAGCTGTACCAGTATCAGACCTTCAAACCCACAGCTGCACCAGTATCAGACCTTCAAACCCACAGCTGCACCAGCATCAGACCTTCAAACCCACAGCTGCAACAAGTATCAGACCTTCAAACCCACAGCTGCACCGGTGTCCAGACCTTCAAACCCACAGCTGCACCGGTGTCCAGACCTTCAAACCCACAGCTGCACCAGTATCAGACCTTCATACCCACAGCTGCACCAGTATCAGACCTTCAAACCCACAGCTGCACCAGTATCAGACCTTCAAACCCACAGCTGCACCAGTATCAGACCTTCAAACCCACAGCTGCACCAGTATAAGACCTTTAAACCCACAGCTGCTTCTTCAAAGGAGACCACTATAACCCACACACATTTTCTTACACGTCTGCAATTAAGGATTATTTTCATAAACCATCTGATTTTCTTCAACTGACTCTTCAGATTAAATCTCTCAAGTAAACAGCGATAATTAAACTAATGTAAGTGATGTCTCTGAATGTAGAGAGCTTGAAGCCATCCTTCGGCCTTCACAGTTTGGATCGGTGCATGTCTGCGTCCACAGCCTCCACCTGTCTAGAGCTGTGGGAGCTGAGAAAGGTGTGGTCCTGGTTCAGGTAGGTAGTGATGAACTCTGGAAAATCTCTCCTCAGGACCACCTCCAGGAACATGTCTGCTGCTGTGTGTAACCTCTGTTTAGCCCTGAACATGACAGACAGAGACACATGACGGATGAAACAGTTGGTCTATAAATGAATGAGTACTGACCTGCTGATGTTAACTGGTCCTATAGTGATTTACTGGTCTTTAACTTTAATGTGCTTCACAGCATTGTGCCAAACAAGCTATTGTACAACTTTGCTGGGAACAGTTCAGTTTCTGTAACCGCTTATCCTGTGTAGGGTTGTGGGGGGCCGGAGCCTATCCCAGCTGACTTTGGGCGGGAGCCGGGGTTCACCCTGGACAAGTCACCAGTTCATCACTGGACCACATAGAAAGACAAACAACCATTCAGACTCACCCTGTGCCGACCTGATGGGAACAGTTAAAAAAAGAATTTGAAATAATGTATGTGGAGAACATGCAATACTCTGATTGGGAGATGGCATGTTTAAAGGACCAAAAACAACCGATTAATACCCGGATGAAGCTACTACAATACAAATGGTTGATGAGAACCTATATTACCCCAGAAAAATTGAACTGTTGGTCCCCTGACATTCCAGATACATGAGTTAAACTGCTCCATTGTGTTTGGAAATGTTGAATGGTACAAAATACTGGAAAGCAATCTTTGATATTATTTCAGATATTGTTGGTTTGAAGGTGCATCACCAAGCAAAATTGTGCATTCTAGGTATCTATCCAGAGAACTTTACCGTTAGCTTAAAGCAGTCAACTTTAATTGACTTTGGAACCCTGCAGGTCAGGAGAATCTTGAAGAAAAATGGAGATACCTCCAATAAGTGTATGGATGAAGGAGATGGCATCTTGTATTGTATTGGAGAGACTGAGACTGTAACCAGAGGTAGAGCAGAGGAAATTAAAAATGTGTGGAAACATCTATTGGAGTTTCTT